>PVJX010022672.1:0-30235 GCA_004027295.1 Dolichotis patagonum
GACCTTAAAACAGGGTTACAGCTAACAATTATGAAAGATCTCTTAAGAATAACAAAGAACCAGGAAATAACAATTTAACAGCTGCAAGACAATGCAAAGCAATAATTTAAGAATGATAAGCATCAGTGAAAAAGCAGAGGTCAACACAAATGAAATAAAAAGCCTATTTATATAATTAATAGCACAAAACTTCCCAAACATGGGGAAAAGATCTGGCATACAGATAAGCGAGGCATACAGAACTCCAACTAGCCATAACCAAAGTAAATCTGCATCCAGATATAATAATCAGGATCCCAGAAATTCAGCACCAGAATAGAATATTAAAAACTATTAGAGAAAAGAAGCAAATCACCTATAAAGGAAAACCTATCAGAATCATGGCAGACTTGTCAACATAAACCATCAAGTCAAGAAGAGTTTGCAGTGAAGTGTTTCAAATCCTGAAAGAAAATAACTTCTAACCCAGATTGATGTACCTTGCAAAACTCTTTCAAAATTGATGGAAAAATAAGATACTTACTGTTGGGAGCCAAGCTGTTGAAGCTAGAGATTGATTGCATGTGCAGGGCTGAAGTAAGTCCAGCCCGAAAAAGCAGAGAAACCAAAACAGACTATGTAAACAAGTTGTTCCAGCACTGAGAAGGCAGGGGGCCCAGGCTTGCTGGGGGAACAAGTTGCTAGGCAGTGGGGTTGGAATTGATACTCTTCTTTGGAGGGTATAAATAAACATGCTATACTGGTTGAGCAGTTCCTTTCCTTCCATCAGGAGGGTAAGGGCTCCACCTGACCCAGCTTTGTCTTTTCTTTATTTTTCTCATCCTCTCGTTGGTCCTTAACCCCAAGAACCTCAGGAGCCATATTGGGTTGCAGCAACTTACATGATAAAGAACAAGTGAAGGAATTCATGACTACCAAACCAACCCTATAGAGAGTGCTGCAGAATATGCTAGAGAGAGATAAAGATGACCATGGTTCTGGAACAGCAGCAGAGGAGGATCAAGACAGACAATTGAATGAGAGGAAACAGTGGAGGGCCAACAACAAGAGGACAGCATGACAGAGAAGAACCAGTGTATGCTGGTTGTAACCATTAATGTAAAGGGCCTCAATTCACCAATAAAAAGAAATACAGGGAGAGTGCATCAAGAAACAAGATCCATCAATATACTGTATACAAGAAACACATTTAAATGAAAAGGAAATTCATAGACTGAAAATCAAAGGAAAGAAAACAATTATTCCACATGAGAGGAGACCAGAAAAAAGCAAGGGTAACTTGCCAATCAACCACAGAATAGGTAAGAAAGATATGGTATTGTCATACAATGGAAAGCTACCCAGCTATAAAGTGAGATAATCTTGAGGCTCTTGTAGGTAAATGGATGCAACTGGAGATCATACCCATGGATGAAATGGCTTGAACTCATACAGGTAAACCCTAGCATAAAAACAGAAGGAGTTACTGGGATCCAAGAAGCACAGTAGATATTATAAAAGGGATAGGGGAGGAAACACCCAGCAGGGGAAGATGGTAATCACTGTTGTTTCTTATTGTCTTGAATTGAACTCTTACATGATTTTCATAATTTTGTTAGGTTTGGTTTTGTTCTGTCTTGTTAGATTTTACTGTGCCTGAAGGTATGAGCAGCTATTTTGAAGATAATGGGATATATTATAGTAACCATTGTTGATTTCCTATTATCTTGTTTTGAAGTTCTATAATGCTTTCATTCTTTTGTTCAATTGGTTTTATTCTGTTTTATTGATTTTATTATGTGTGACAGTATGAACAGCTATTTTGAAGAAAATGAGACACTATGGTAGCCATTGTTGATTTCTTATCACCTTGTTTTGAAGTCCTATAATGCTTTTATTCTTTTATTCTGATTGGTTTTATTCTGTTGTATTTTATTCGATTTTATTATGTCTGATAGTATGGATAGCTATTTTGAAGAAAATGAGACATTATAGTATCCATTGTTCATTTCCTGTTATCTTGTTTTGAAGTCCTGTAATACTTTCATTCTTTTGCTTTGGTTTTAACCTGTTTTCTATTATTTGATTTCATTATGTGTGAAGGTATCGACAGCTATTTGGAAAGAAACAAGAGACATTATGGTAGCCACTGTTGATTTTCCTGTTGTCTTGTTTTTGAAGTCCTGTGTTGCTTGCCTTGTTCTGTTTTAATTTGCTTAGCTCTGTTCTGTTTTGTTTTGTTTTATTCTCTTTAAAATTAAAAAAATAAATTTTCAAAAATATCTCAAATTCCAACATATCTTAGCATATCTATTAGCATATTCTAACAGAATATATAGTCATAAATGTTTATTGAATGAATTTTACAAGTTAGGGCTTTGAGAATGTGTATTATTTTTATTGGTACAAAAGTTCATAGGCTAAAGCAGGATAACAGTGGGGTAATCAAAGGCCAGAGGAAGTGAGATTAAGCTTCTCAAGCAACCAGGAGACCAGCAATTGTTAGGCACATAAGGAAGAAACGGTCTAGGGTAAGGCTGAAAGAAACAAGATACCACTTACAGTGGGGAACCTATAGGGCAGATAAGTTTGGGAACATCCATCTCTGGCTGAAATAATAAGGGACAAGTAGCTCACCTTGTCAGTAGTTCTCAACTGGTATCAGTTTTGTGCCTCTAGGGACATTGACGCTATCTGGAGACATTTAGTTTGCCAAAACTGATTAGAAGATGAGTGGTGCTGTGGTCAAATAGTATGCAGAGGCTAAGGATGCTGCTAAAAATCCTACCATGCATGGAAGAACCCCCATAACAAAAATTACCTGACCTAATATTGATAGTGCTGAGGTGAAGAGACCTTAGTCTAGCTGACTATAGTCATATGGTGTGGACCCAAATTCCAACTATTCAGGCCAGAGGTAACATGGATCATTTAGCCAGCCTGGATAACAGCTTGGAAATAGACTATCCAGACTTTTGTGATCAGCATCATTAAGCAGACCATGATTAAACTGAGTACCTGCAAATTGCTCTGTGAATATTAAAAAGCTTATTCTCCAGAGTTCCTCCCACAATGTAAAGATAACTGTGGCTTTCCAAGGGTAATAATTTCACAAACCAACAAGATGAGCCTTGTATATAAAATAGATACACACTGGAGACTTGAGGAGTCAGATAGAGATGCACCCTTTCTAAATGTGGAGAGGGCAGTGGTATTGACATGCAGTTTCTCTTTCTATGTATGCCAGCTAAGTCCTAAATGTAGGAATCACCCCCACATACCCAAGAATGGGGCTTGTGCAGAGACCTATGCCAGAGAGGGCTGGGAAGGGAAATCTGTTCTAGATTCTGCAGTTGAGCTGCTGTTTGCACTGGAGTAACCCTCTGACTTTTCCATTTTTCTTATAGCTTTTAAAGTCAAAATTATGATTAGCTGAAGGGAAGGCCTGAGGGAAAAATAGGAAAGCAAGTTGACTGAGCTGCTCTGGTTGCCAGGCCCTGTGTGCATAAATCATCAAGTCTAAACCTCAGAATATCGTTATCAGCTCTATAATGACAGTGCTGTGGAAGCAAAGACCTATTTATATTCTGTATCTGTTAACATACATACATCTATTTGTCGTATTAATTAAATCATAACAGATACTTCTGCATCTCAAAAAAATTTTTGCCCAAATGCACTAAATGTTAATTGCATGCTAATTGTTTGCCAAGCACTATGCTCGTTGTGTGGTTCCTGCCCACTGAAGGCTTTTATTCCAGAGGAAAGCAGTCACACAAACAAATCACAATACAAAGTAGAAAGTCATAACACCATAAAAGGTACATGTGCAAAGTCTTATGAGTTCACAGGGAATGGAATAATTAGTATTGTTTCAAAAAGTGGCTTCAGGGGCTGGGGATTTAGCTCAGTGGCATAAGCGCCTGCCTTGCAAGCAGGCAGTCGTGAGTTCGATCCCTGGTACCGATAAAAAAAAAAAGAAAAAAGTGGCTTCAATCAAAAAGTGGTTTCAATCATTCATTATTTTGCCTAAAAATATTTGTTGTAACTCTGCTATATTGCTAGTCTGCTACATGATGGAGGTATAAAAATAGATGAGGCCAACTAGTCCTTAGCTGAGTGTGGAAGAGAAATATATATTGAGAAGAGACATTGGAGCAATATAATATTGAAGTTGTGCACAATCCTTTCAAAGGTCAGATATGGGGCTAAGAGTAGGTGGATGGGGAGCTCCACAAAAAGAAAAAAACCTAAGCAAACAGCACCGAATAAGTGTGTATCTCATTAGCCTCCCTGTGGTTTTTCTCCCTGTGACTCAAAGCCCAGTCTTTAACCACTCCCTTTAGAAATTGATTTAGGAGTGGATTCTCCCTCAGTATGATATATAATGTAAATCATTGATTGGGAGGTCTTTTTGGTTACTTTTTTTAATTAATCAAAATATTTCTCCCATTAGCAATGATCTAGGTTGTTTCTGATTGTAAATTATTATTATCATTATTATTACTATTATCATTATTGTTATTGTATAGGAGAGACTTGACACAGGGCTTTTGCACTGAGCCATACTTCTAAATCTTTTTTTTTTTTTTTTTTGTACTGGGAATCAAACTCAGGGCCTTATGCTTGCCAGGCAGGCATGTGCTGCTGAGCTATATCCCAGCCTCTTCCAAATCTTTTTATTTATTTATTTATTTATTTTAAAATTTGAGACAGGATCTTGCTAAGTCACTAAATTGCCCAGAGTGGGTTTGAGCTTGGAATCCTCTTGCCTCAGCCATCCAGAGTGCTGGCATTATAGGTATGTACCACCATGCCAAGATGAATATTATTATTAAAATGATACAGTGAACATTCTTATATTCATGTGCCTTTGTTTACTTATGTTAATATTCTAACAGAGTAAAGGGCAACAATAAATTAATTTCAAGAATGAGGAAGGGGGCCATGTTGGAACTCAGGACACTGGGAAACCAAGCAACCAGCTTGCCACCCTGGTAAGTGGCTATGGCTTGGCAAGCTGAGGCCACCCCAGGGCAAGAACCAGCAGCATCCCCTGGAATCCGCACCATGTTGGAACTTAGGGCACTGGGAAACCAAGCAACCAGCTTGCCTCCCTGGTAAGTGGCTGTGAGCCTACAGCCGTGCGGGCTGAGAATCAAACATCCCATCCTACCCCCTCTTAGCAAGTGGGAGCCAGAGATCTGAGCATCTCTTGGGAGGTTGACCATATGTAATATAGCAAAAAAGAGGGATTTCCTTCTACCATCTCTTTGAAGGCAAATATTTTTATCACTTTTTTGCTTTGTTCTGATTAATGGTATTGCTCTATTCAATATTGTTTTGATAAGTTCTATAATATTCTGTATTTCCTTTGATTTTGCTATACCTTATTGAAAGAACAACTATTGTGAAGATAACGAGATGTACTATGGTACTTATTACTGTTATCCCAGTAAGCTGCTGTGAAGTTCTGTACCAATTTCACTACACTGTCTCAATTGGCTTTGTTCCATCTTGTTCTGTTGTATTTTACTACCTTGAAAATAATAAAAAAAATTTTTTAAAAAAAGAATGAGGAAGGGAATCCCAGTTTCCTAAGGAGATGAGGGATATGTGAGAAAGTGCTGAGCTCCCAAGAGAAAAAAAAAAGGAGAAAGAGAAAGTGTGAAGGCTTTGAAGACAAACTTCACCTACTTCCTAACTTTGTCAAATAGCAGTTCTGTCCATAACTTCCAAACTGGGTGTCTTGGTCCGTTTTATGTTGTAGTAACAGAATACACAGAACAAGCAATTTATAAAGGAAAGAGGTTTCTTTTGGCTCATGGTTCTGCAGGCTGGGAAGTCTAAGAACATGGCACTAGTGTGTAATAAGGAATAGCCTTCTTGCTGCATCATAACACAGCACAGGGAATAACATTCATCTGTTGATGGATATGTGGTTATGTTTCCAATTGCTACAACAAAATGCATGAGAGTGGTCAGTGTGCAAAGAAAATAGGTTTATTTAGCTCACAGTTTTGAAAGTTCAGGGGTATGATGCCAATTTGTCTTTACTCTAGTGAGAGTTCCTTTAGTCACATTACATCATGATGAATGACATCATGGAAGGACATGTCGGGGGAAGGGAAAGAGAGACGGGGGTGGAGAGATCTGGAGCATAATTCAGGGTCCATGGTTACTATTTTAGAGCAACTCTCTGGAGCAAACTAACCAAAATCCCACATAATTACTTAACCCCTTCTGCAAGTAATACCCCTACCACCTAAAACCTACTGGCTTCCACCTCTTGCAAGTTCCACATTACCTCTTAATTTCACCATACTGGTAACTAAGCTTCCAATTTATGAATATTTGGAAGATACACTCAAGCCACATCCAAACCACAGCAACAAACATTTGAGTTTCCACTTTTTGGCTATTACAAATAATTCTGTTATGAACATTTGTGTATGATGTATACAAATTGTGTATATATTTATCTTGGTTATAACCATAGACTTGCTTGATCATAAAATGAATCAGTCTTAAGGTCAAGAGTCTAAGGAAGTTTTTCTTTTCATAGGCTTTATTTTTTAAGAGGAGTTTAAATTTTTTAACTTCTAATTTTTCATGTGGTGCTGTAGTTGGAACCTAGAGCCTTGCACTGTTGGGTAAGTACTCAAAAACTGAACTACACCCCCAACCCCTTTTAGAATAGTTTTTAGATTAGAGCAAAATTTGGAAGATATGGAGTTCCCCATATACTCACTATTCCTACACATGCATAGCTTCCCCAATTATCAACATAGGGAAGCTTCTGAATTGTCCATATCTCAGTGTAAATTGCTTCTAGTAGACAATCAGATTACCTTTTCCTAGCTCATCAGAAAGGAAGGGGTCAGAAGATAAGGAGCATAATTTTAGAACTTGAAGCAATGCAGTTGAAAGTGTTAGTACTAGGACTCTTCTTTCAATTAGGAACTCCATAACTAGATTTGCAAAAAGGAGGTTGTTTGACAACTTCTTTTTTTTTTTTACTTTTTTTTTTAAATTTTATTTAAAGAGAAAAAAAAGCAATACAGAAAAAAGGGTAGAAACAATACAAAACCTCAAAAAAAACCATATATCACTAGTTGACAAACCACATACTCCCTGAAATAGCTGTTCATGTTACAAAATTAAGGCATACAAAGTGAACACACAGTGAAGCTGCAAACAGAAAAAAAAAAGATGGAATAAAGCCAATTGAGACAATACAGTGAAACTGGCACAGAACATCACAGTAGGGTTTGACAACTTCTTATAACTGCAGCAAGGATATAACTCTAAGCTTGGCATCTTCACAGCAAGGAGTAGGACTATCAACAATTTCCTGTCTTAGCTCTTGTAGTTTTGCCACTAGGCAGAGTTTTCCTCAGCTCCAACTCAAGGATTCCTGGTGATGGATACATGTAACTTGGCTTATGATTTGACCTAGCCTTGATCAGGCTATGAAATAACACCATGATCAGTGTACAAAATACTCAAATTGGTTGACTCTGACTAAAGAACAGGATTTGTAATAATTAGGAAACTACTTTTGAATTGCATGATTGTAGTGAGAAAAGTCACGCGCTCTAGAAAGAAAGGGTTACTGTTCCCTGGAAATGAGAGATGACTTCTGGGCAGCTTGTCATGGCCTTGGGCAGAGTGAGAGCACTAAATGTGGGGGAAGAGAAGAAGGTTCAGAGAGAGTTTTTCAATGTAGAAAAGGCAAAGGCCTAATAGTTGCAGTTGTTTTTTTAGGCCTAAGACATCCTAGCATACCTTTTTAGCATACTCCTCCCACCACATCACCCTGGGTTTGTGGTTATAGTTTGGATGCAAGAGATTTCCCAAAAGTCTCATGTATTTGGAAGGTGATTATACCATGGAGGTACTATACTCACCAGTGGATTCATCCACTAATGAGTTCAGTAGCTAAATATGCTGTTAGAAAATGGGGCCTGGTCAGAGATGGATCACAGGGGCTGAGCTGGAAGGATGCAATCTTGTCCCAGGGTCCTCTGCTTCCTAGCTGCCACGAGGTGAGTGGCTTTCCTCCACTAGGCCCTTCTACAATGCCATTTACGTGTTGGAGCCTGCTGCCCACACATAGACTGTAGCCATGAGGCAAAATAAACATCTTCTCCTTTAAATTGTGGGTACTGAGTTGTTTTGTCCAACAACTGGAAAGTGACAAGTACATTTATGTTTCTGATAATATCACATACCATGTATTTAGTGAGCTACATTCCCTAAAGGCCTCTTAACTTCTATTATTCAGATAGACGAGGAAGGAAATGTATCTAATTTTGTCCATCAGTATTTCCTCCCCAGAGGATTAGGTTGTAACATGAACCACAGGGTCCTAAAGGGGTACATCATATAAAATATCACATTGCACCAATTTATTCTGTTAATGTGATCTTCTCTGGCTCCTTCCTACGTTATATTCATAGTATTTGGTGTGTTTGCATCAAAGACCATCTTCTCAAATAGATCTCGCTCACTTATGCACACATCCTCACCCTCATTCTCACTCTGGATTTCCTTTTTCTTTTTCATGTGTTTCATTACTAGATGCCTGCTTATTATGGCTTGTATCTGGGTGTCCCCCCAAAAGTTTCGTGCACTCATAAGTGGGGCATTTCAGAGGTGACTGGATTTAAAGTTTGTGAATGTCTGTTAAGGGATACTGGGATTAAGGATGTGGATAATGGAAGCCCTATCTTGGTATGAATGGCACCAATAAATAGACTTATAGTTTGGATGGAATATAAAGAGACTGAAAAAAAGGCAGGCTTGCTGCTTGATGCTCACTGTCTTGTGCCTGTCATGCCATGAAATGTTTCTCTGCCATGTTGCTCTGCCTTGGAGCCAACTGACTATGCACTGAAACCTCTATAAACTGAGAGCTGAAATAAATCCTTCTTTCTTTAACTTTGGGTGCCAGGTATTTTGTCCCAGTGATGAGAAAAGTAACTAAGACATGAATGGTCTCTGTTTATTGTCTATATCCCAATATTATACAGGCTCCATGAGGTCAAGGAGTTTGCTTATTGCTAAGACCAATCTAAGGCAGCATCTGTCACATAACAGGACAAAAAAAAGACTTCTCAAGCCCTCTGCTAGCGTAGTGGTCCCTGTACTCATTTAGGGTGAAATATCAGAGATAATAATATATTTAATTTCATCTTATGGGAAAGGAATAATTTTCTTGCAGAAAAATGGCTGTGTACATCTACTTTTAGTGGAGCTTTCAGCCTGAATTAAGCTGTAATTCAGACATCAAGATGGGCATGTGGATCTTACCATGATCCCAGATTAGCTTTGCGTAAGTGAGCAAAGAATCAATTTAGTTGTATATGTACGTAAAAGTACATAAATAGAATAGAAGAATATTCATGTTTGAAATAGTTGTCATCTCTGGGAACCAAGAGGGATACGGTTCAAAATGGAATTTAGCATTAGTTTAATGTTTTAATATTTTTGAAAGAAGGACAGATAGATGGAGAGACAGTGAAACACTGAATTTTTTGTAAAAATAGTATGAACATGGAAAACATTGGACTCAAATATCTCAAAATAGTACTGGAAGTAAATTTTGAGTGATAGGGATATGACCAATTATTTTCTTCTTTATTCTCTTATTTTTAACTGTCCTTCACTAAATAAAATACAATGTGAAAACAAAATTGTAAAAATTGAATATTTAAATTATTGTTTTTTTGTTTTTTTTTTTTTGTACCAGGGATTGAACTCACGACCTCCCGTTTGCCAAGCAGGCACTTATGCCGCAGAGCTAAACCCCCGGCCTAAATTATTGTTAAGAAGACTTTTGTTGTACTAAACTGATGAACAGCTTAACCATTTTTCTTCCTGCCATACTAAACTCACTCTTATACTTTCTGTTCCTAAACCTAGAATTCCTCTTTTTTTAGACTATTTTATTTTAACAGAGTACTGATACTCTGAAGACCTCTAGAGAGCAAAGATGTATGACCTTGTGCCACATCTCCATTTCCTGGAGTCATTTTAGATTCAGAACTGATTACACATTATCTCTAACCAGCAGTGATTCAGCTTTTTGGAAGAATAGAATTTTAATATCCTTCTCCATTAATATCCTACATTTTAATATGCTTTGTAGAGTATATTCCATTAAACTTTTGGTAAAACTTACTTGATCACAATAGTCTTTAATGGTTCCAATAAATGCTCGGTACTTCTTAGAGTTTGTTTTTGTTTTATGCTGCTGGGACTCAAACCTAAAGTCTTGCACATGCAAAACATGCACTCTACCACTGGGCTACATCTCTGGCCCCTACACTTCTTTTTAACACTTGAAATTTTAACAATCACAATAGTTGACAACAGCTGAGCCACAGAATTATCTATCTTAGATAATTGTTTGACCCAAGTCTGGTAAGTCTAGTCTCTCATCCCCTGGTGTTTTATTATTCATATAACTAGCCTCTTGCCCAGATGAAAGTGGACCAAATCTTAAATTAAGCAATAATCAATAATTTTTCTTTCTTTCCTTTTTTTCTTTTCCTTTTCTCCTCTTACTCTTCCCTCCTCCCCTCACTCCTTCTTTTGAATTAATTATGTATCTTCTTTTTAATTATCTATGTTTCCCTCATATTTAGCACAATAGGCATGTAGCATAGAAAATTCTCAATGCAAGTTTGTTGAATAAAGAAATGGATTTGAAGTATCTAAGAAATTCTTTGGTACCAGGGATCAAACTCATGACTTCGCATTTGACAGGCAGGTACTTACAATGCTGAGCTAAATGTCCAGTCCCTTGAAATTTTTGTTCTGGTGTAGTGGTTGATTGATTGTGTCAATCTGAGACATTTAGAAGCTTAACTAAATCAGTTTAGCAATTCTACTCCCTAGGGCGTAGAAGACCCACCCTTGGGTGGCTCATCTCCTGCACGGTATAAAAGGGAGGAGGAAGGACAGATGAGCTTCGGAGGAGCTCCAGTCTTTGCCTTCAGCTTGGATGTGGTCTTTTGGCTTCTAGCGCACTCTTCGGCTTCTGCCTTGGATCCTTCAGACTTCCGGCATAGATTCTTCCGCCTTCCATCACAGACTTATCAGCCTTCTGGTGCAGACTTGCATGGGACACTGCAGTGAACTCCAGACCTTGGATCGAATCCTTCGGCCTCTGGCTTACAGACACCCTGTGTACGCTTCCTCATCTGACTCTGTGGCTGACCATTGTAAGCTAATCTAGTAAATTCTTATACATTTGTACATTTTGTGTTATATTTGTTTTCTCTAGTAAAACCCTAACTAATACAGCTGGGGGTGTAGTTAGTGATAGGATGTTAGCCTAGCACATGACAAGTCATGAATTCAACACTTCAAAAGAAGGAGTGAGGGTAAGAGGGAAGAGTAAGAGGAGAAAAGGAAAAGAAAAAAAGGAAAGAAAGAAAAATTATTGATTATTGCTTAATTTAAGATTTGGTCCACTTTTATCTGGGCAAGAGGCTAGTTATATGAATAATAAAACACCAGGGGATGAGAGACTAGACTTACCAGACTTGGGTTGTATACCCACTAGGGGAGTGAGAGGCAGTATGTATTAAGTTTGGAATAAGACTCATCAAGAATTAAAAATTGTCAAACTCACTGAAGCAAGACTTGAATAGTAGTTACCAGGGTTGGGAAGAGTACCAGTCTACTGTGCTGTGTATTTAAAATTTTCTTAAAAGGGTAGACCTATGTTTAAGAGAGAGAAAGTACGCTTTGAGGTAAGGAAGAGCACATCCCACTCCAGGACCTAAAAGGCCAGTATGACTAGAGCAGAGAACAATAGGAGAGGTTGTGAGAGATGAGACTGGAGAGTACAAGAGGCTGACTCTTGTTTACAAGAGCCTCCATGAGCCTTGTAAGAGGGTTGAGTTTTAGTCTAAGAGCAGTCGAAAACCACAGAGGGATCTCAAGCACAGGAGTAATATTCCTTGTTCCCTCATTCAACACATGTTTAGAAAGTAATATCTACATGACAAGATCAGATTCAGTTTAGAAAGAGTACTTTGCAACATGAGATGTAGGTGAGGAGCAAGACTAGTGCACAGAACTAGTGGATGGGCTATATAGTCCATGAGAAAAGGTGGGAGATGGGGGTGGTTGGGACCACAGAGTGGCAGTGGGAATAAAGGCATGTGGTGACTGGCCAGCTAGGGGAACAGAGGTCACTCTCTGGATCAAACACTGCACAGTTGACTTTGGCAGATAGGGTTCAGCAATGGGCTGGGACATTACATTAGATCCCATGATGTACTGTGTCAGTTCCCTGCTTCTTTTATTTTATTTTATTTTATTTTATTTTATTTTATTTTATTTTATATTTTTAAATTTTATTTTAAAGGGGGTAAAATTCAACACAACAAAACAGAACAGAATGGGACATAGGAAAGCATAAATTTCAAAGCTAGACAACCAGAGATCTTCACTATCTGTCATATTGTCTCTTGTTTTCTTCCAAATGGTTGTCCATATCTTTGCATACGAGGAGCTCATACTAAATAACACAGCCAATCTTTTCACAAGATGTGTAGTTCACTGGCTCCCACTTGCTAAGGTGGGGGGACATGGGACAGGGGACAGGACAACATGAGATGTTTGATTCTCAGCCCGCACGTTGGCAGGCTGACAGTCATCCTCCAGAGAGGGGAGGAGTTCTTTGTTCTCCTGGCACCCTGAGTCAATCACATGGTGCAGGTCCCGACATGCCAGGGTCTGTCTCCTTCGGGCAGCTGAAAGTCTGCCACACTCACAGCTGCCTCCCAGAGAGGGGAGGAGCTCCTTGTTCTCCCGGCACCCCGAGTCAACCACATGGTGCAAGTCCTGACGTGCCAGGGTCTCTCTCCTTCTGGCCGCTAGAGTCTGCCACACTCTCAGCCACCCCCCAGAGAGGGGAGGAGCTCATTCTCCTGGCACCCCAAGTCAACCGCACAGTACAGGTCCCGACACGCCAGGGTCTCTCTCCTGCAGGCCCCCTAAAATCTGCTACACTCACCTGCTATTTCTTTCTGATGAATTGACCATTCCATTTCCAAAGTTCTGAAGTGGCCAACAGACCACAGAAAGAATTCTCTTTAGGCTCCTGTTTGAAACCAGCAGCTACAGCAATCAGCTGGCCTTGCTTCAGGTCCACAGTTCCCTGCTTCTTATCCTGTAGTGTCCTACAATGTCCTTAGAGGCCTGTGATGAAAACTGCAGAACAACTAGCAGGAATCAGATGACATGCTTAGCTTGGAATAATTCTAAATGGACTTATTTACAAACAGTTGCCTATAAAAATCTGGGCTGAGTGTAGAAGAACCATAAGGATAATCCTGGGCTCTCAGGAGAAGTGATGGAGGAAGGAAGCGTTTACCAGACCCAAAAGAAAATAGCCCCATGGAGAAGATCACCTTGAAGGAACTTACAATCTTTGGTTAAGGAACTCTCAAAAAAGAAGTCAGGGTGAAAAGTGGAGGGGGTAAAAATGTTCACCTCTGGTCTGCATGGTGGTAGGGTTTCAAACATTTTAATTTGGAAATAAAATGAAAGAAAGAGGTTGTTCTCATCTATTGAAAAATGTCCCTCCACCCCACCATTAATTTTTTTAAGTTAAGGTTTATCTGAAAAATAAAATCATATATATTTATGGTGATATATATATATATATATATATATATATATATATATATGGTGATATATATGGTGATATATATCTCCATAAATATATATGATATATAAATATATATAAATATATAAATATATATAATATATACATATATAAAATATATAAATATATATAAATATATATAATATATAAAAATATATATAAATATATATAAATATATAATATATATAAATATATATAAATATATATAAATATATAAATATTTAATATAATATAATATATACAAATATAAATATATAAATATATAATATAATATATAAATAAATATAAATATATAATATATTTATATATTTAAATATATAATATAATATATAAATAAAAATATATAATATATTTATATATATTTAAATATATATTTATATATATTTTTATATATAAATATATATTTAAATATAAATTTATATATAAATATATATGACATATGATATATGATACATGATATGTGATATATGATATATATATGCAGTTAAATGCATATATATGCAGTTATATGCAGTTAAATCAAGCTAGTTAATATATCCATCATGTCACATATTTATCATTTTTCCTTGAGTCCTTCACCTATCCTTATCTGTTATTCAGGAGATTTAGTTGTAAATGAAAATAACCTTTTGAGTGGCCCTGAAGCAAGGCCAGCAGATTGCTGTAGCTGCTGGTTTCAAACAGGAGCCTAAAGAGAATTCTTTCTGTGGTCTGTTGGCCATTTCAGACTTTGGAAATGGAATGGTCAATTCATCAGAAAGAAATAGCAGGTGAGTATGGCGGACTTTAGGGGGCCTGCAGGAGAGACACCCTGGCGTGTCAGGACCTGCACCGTGCGGTTGACTCAGGGTGCTGGGAGAACAAGGAGCTCCTACCCTCTCTGGGGGCGGCTGAGAGTGTGGCAGAATTTCGGCAGCCCGAAGGAGACAGACCCTGGAGCATCGGGACCTGCACCATGTGGTTGAATTGGGATGCTGGGAGAACAAGGAACTCCTCCCCTCTCTGGGGGATGATTGTGATCCTACCTGTGTGTGGGCTGAGAATCAGACATCTCATGTGTCCTGTCCCCCATCCCATATCCCTCCTCCCCCTCCCCCCTGCCTAGCAAGTGGGAGCCAGTGAACTACACATCTTGTGAAAAGATTGGCTGTGTTATTTAGTATGAGCTCCTCATATGCAAAGATATGGACAACCATTTGGAAGAAAACAAGAGACAATATGACAGATAGTGAAGATCTCTGGTTGTCTAGCTTTGAAATTTATGCTTTCTTATGTCCCATTCTGTTCTGTTTTGTTGTGTTTAATTTTACTCCCTTTTAAAATAAAATGAAAGAAAGAAAGAAAGAAAGAAAGAAAGAAAGAAAGAAAGAAAGAAAGAAAAGAACCTTTTGAAATCTTAAGCTCTTTCCAAATTTCTAGCAAAATCTAAAGTATATTTTTGAGAAGTAAAGATTTTGCACTGAAGTTCAAAGGACTTCAGTTTGTAGCCTGTACAAATATGGTTTGTTTCTTCAAAGACAACCAAGGCAACTCCCTGGAGCTTAAACACATCGAGACAGGGAATCTTGGCCAGAAGACAAGATTATTCTGCTTTATCATGACTCTGACTTACCCAGATTTTCTACCTCTGTTTTCCCCAGTATCCAACTTATACCAACATTGTTTTCTAGGCACATTGTCTCTTTAAGGTCCATGAGAAATCATATTGGACAATTGTTGTTCTTGCTTAAAATTCAGCTGGCTAGCACATTTTCCATTTATGACCTAGTAAGACACGTTAGACAGGTACCTTATTTGTTTGTTCTTTAAAATATTATGATTCTGAAACAGGCTTTTAATATTTGTCCTAATGGCTCTGGTTTCCACTGCAAGTTAACAATGATTACTTGTGGTCTGACAGTTCCCTTGGCACTGCACCAAAAAACGGGAGCAAGAAATCACATTCTCAGCTAGAAAGGCTTAACATCTAAGCCAGACATTCAGCTGAGAATCTGAATTGCCTTCACATCTGTACGTATACTCCTCCTTCTCTTGAGCAAAAATGTCATCTGGCAGGTTTTTTTGGTTTCCTAACTCTAGAAAGCCATTTGAGCCCAGCAATTCCCCAAAATGTCACAGCATTTTCAAGTCAGTATAAATGTCAATCTTTCTTAAGTCAACTCTTTCTTTTAAAAGAGATTCCAAATTAAAAGAAATCAAGTACTTTTTCTGTATTTAAAAAGTTGATGATCAAATATTGTCTTGGAGTAGAACTGCAGCTTGAGATCAATAATGTAGAGAGATCACTAGCAGGTTGTGATTTGTATTCAAATAAGGTGGAGCGCTATTCCTCCTCTCCTTTATTCTTCTCCTCCCTCCAGTTCAACTTTGCCACTAACTCCACCATAATAGTCCTCCCCTTGAGAAAAGTGAGAAAACAGTGAGAGCAGAGGGAGGGGAAGGCTGCATGCAGAATGTGGGAAAGCTTGACTGTAGCCACCTCTGATGCATGACATAAAAATGATAGCTGTGGTGTATGTAATCAATGGGACAAAGAAGTTTTACTCAAAAGCTTTAAGAGCAAAGCTAAAATCAAATTAATTAATAACTTTAGTTTTTAAAATGAAGAGTAGAAAACAGAAAATTTTATTTAATAAAATTAAAAATTATTTTTTAAGATTTTATTCTAAGTATAATCATTCAAGAGAAAGAAAGATAATGGAAAAAGAAGGAAAACAAAGTGGAAGAAGAAACTTTAAAAATAACCTCAATAATTGTTAGATTCCTGAGAAGCATAGGTCTAATGTATTCCTATTAGTACTAACATATTACTATTATTCTTTTGAAAGTATAATCCTTTAGATTGTACCATTGGAACTTACTTGTTTTGGTGCTGGGATTGAACCCAGGCCTCACATGCTAAAGATATGGTCGATCATAAAGATAAACCCTTGGGTTTTTTTTTTCCTAAAACAAGATCTGGCTAAATTGCCTAGGTTGGCCTTGAACCTGCAGCCCTTTTGCCTCAGCCTTTGAAATAGCTGGGATTGCAGACATATGCCGTAATCATGCTTGGCTCCTGTTTTGTCTTTTTTTAAAGAAGTTTCTACCTGGAAGTTGAAAAACTAAACACTGATAAAATACTCCACTTTTATCATTTTAAACTAGAAAAACTCCTGATATGAAAAGCAGAGGGGGTTATGTTATCGAGATATGGGTTGAGTTCCATGGTTTGACATCCCCATTTTTCAAGATCATGGAATACTATCACATAAGGTGTAAAGACATGAGATGTGTGTGTGCAAGCGTGTGTGTGTGTGTGTGTATATGTTCTTTTTTTTTTTTTTTTTTGTACTAGGGATAGAACTCATGACCTTGCAATTGCCAGGCAGGAACTTATGCCACTGAGGTATATCCCTGGCCAAGACACAATATTTTTAAATTTTTAATTTTCAAAAAGCTTCATATGTGGAATTGCCTTATGGATTTGACAAAACCAAACCAAGAGGGTTCCCCAGTCCCCCTGTAAGTGAAATCAACATCAAAAAGTTAAGGAGAACTTGAAAATATTTTCAGCTTCTTTCATAAAATCTGAATAGCCCAAGGCCTCTAGCCTGAAAGTACAAATGAAATCATACAGTTGTATTTTTAATGCACATTTATGAGCTCGTGATCCTTGTTCACTCATGATCATCTCCCTGTACTGCTCTCCCTCCCAACTCCACACAAATTTCTCAGGAGCTTTTCATACGTACTCAGGTATAAGTCCCAAGTTCTGGCCCCAGCAGACTTTGTGGGCATATCCACGTCATTTGGAAGAGCAAAAGGACTCATTTTGGCTTTTGGCTCCCCTGTAGAAAGCCTTCCACTACTGGGCAGTTTTTTAGAACTCCAGGCAGCGAGGTAATTGATTGGCCTGGGAGTTGCCGTTTGGGTTCCTCTGCCCCTAGGAAGCCCAGGAGTAAGGTGAAGCTCAGAGTGGTGGCGGCCAGTGAGTAGGGCAAGGTCCAGGGAAGAGGAGCCCTTCAAGGAGCAGACTGAGCCTGTTCTCCTATTACAGCAGGAGAATAAAGAAATTTGTGGTTTCTCTGGTTTGTAAAGTAGCTTATTAGAGTAGAAGATCAAGCAGATTTGGGATTACCTTCTGAACCAAAGCAAGGGATATTTGTCCTGATTTTGTCCCCTGGGTATATGTCTTTCAAGAATTTATCAGGGCCATACATATAAGGGATAAGTGGGTTCTGCTGATTACATATACCACAGCTAATTTCTTTATGTCATCAGAGACAGCTACAGCAAAAAGATTTGAGTACTTTTTCCTTTCTTTAGCCTTAAACTTCCATTAGGAATCACAGAAAGTCTCTCTCTGAAAAATTCAATATACACATTTATTCTTCCCACTGAAAACAAAGCAGGCAAGATGTAGGGAAAAATTTCTACTAACACCAATTTTTTGGTTGGGTATGGTGGCACATATCTACAATCCCAGTACTCAGGAACTGAAGATTGCAAGTTCTAGGCCAGCCTGGACTACTTTGGGAGACCTTGTCTCAAAACCAAACAACAAAATGATTCTTAAATTAAAACTAATTTATGCTGGATAGGGAGGGACAGCAGGGAAGCAATGTGGCCTCTATCTTCCATGCACCAGCTGGCTGCTGGGGAGCAGCTGTAGGGAGGTAATGTAGCCCCTACCCTACCCCAACCCTGTGCGCTGAGAGAGGACCTGCTTACTGCCAGGGAGAAGCAATAAGGAAGAAATGAGGCACCCACCCACTGTGCACCGGCAGAGGCCCTGCCAGCTGCTGGGAGAAGCAGTAAGGAAGCAATGCAGCCCTCTCCCCCTGTGTACCAGCAGAAGCCCTACCAGATGAGGAGAAGTAGCAGGGAAGCTGTGTAGCCTCCCTGTGTGTCAGCATGGGCTCTGGAGGCCAGGGAGAAGCAGCAAGGAAGCCCCCTCTGCCTCTCATCCCCACGCCCACCCATAAGCAATCAGACACAACACAGGCTGAGATGATAATAAACGAAGTAGGGAAGCAACCTGACATTTATGTTATTTGATTGACTTTGCAGGCCTGGGGCCAGTGGTCTGGGCAACTATTTAGAGTATAATAATATGTAATATAGTAATGATTATGGATTTCCTATTGCTCTATTGCTGTTTTGTTTCATTTTACTGTATTTTTTACTCCATTTAAAATAAAATTTAAAAAAATAAAGTAAAACTAATTTAACAGTAAAATAATAGGGCTTCAAAATCCATGACTCCTCAAAAACTTTTCCCTAGGGTCATTCATACTGGGACTCCATAAAGGTTTTTTTTTTTTTTTTTTTTTTTTTTTTTTTTTTTTTTTTTTTTTTTTTTTTTTTTTTTTTTTTTTTTTTTTTTTTTTTTTTTAATAAAGGTTTTTAACTGCCTTTGAGGTTGCTTTTGCAACAGGTTTTTCCAGCTTTCACTTCCTACCTGATTTCTGGACTCATTCCACTATCTTCATCAGATTTGGGTCAGACTCATCTCCCATGCAGGAAGACTGGAGTGGTAAATGGACAGCAGAGGCAGAGGCATAGATTTCTTGTCACATGCCCAGAAGCACTGTGTCTAAAACTGACAGCCAGCCTGAACCAGTGAAGTGTGTCCAAACTAGCCATCAAGGCAAGAGGGCTGCATATTGGCCAAACTGCATGGAGTGGGAGGAGGAAGATTTGAAGTACTGAAACTGAGTGGAACCATAGAAGGTGGCAGGGTGGGTTTCACAAAAATGATGTCTGGGAGATGTTCACATATTTGCCCTGTAAGGTTTTGCACGGGCAGGCATCACTCACTTGAAAGTAGCAAATTAGTCAATTTGTCTTGATAAGACCTCATTCTTTAGGAGAGAAGTGCGGACTCTCCTTTCTGTCCTGTACAAAGTTGGCCTAGAATATGGCCTCATCTAGGAAATCTACATCACTGTAGTTTCTGTTAGTCTAGCTTATAATTAATTTACAATTCTTTGTTTTACATTGACTCCAGTCTGTATGGGCAAAAACATTTATTGTTGACTCTTTGCCAGCTTAGATAAAGAACCTTTTGCTTTTCCTGAGCAATGTACCTCGTAGAATACCCAAGAAGTTAGACAGATCTGAGAACAGAGCCCATTCTGCCAATTTACCAACTAATCCATTTGTCAGTGATTTTAGTTACTATCTAACTACTCTGAGCCTCGATTATCTCATTTGTCAAATAAGGGAATGAGGTCATTGTGAGGATGATTTGAGGCTTTATTCAAAAAGAATTTAATACTTAGGAGAGTGACTATTTTTCATTCTGTTTTCTTTCTAATCCACCTTATAAGAGAAGAGTAATGGTAGAAGATGTGATTTGATAGATGTCTATAGTTCTGTTTAGTATCTAAGCAAGAAGAAATGAAATTCTCTGGTTTTATGAAGCATCTAATTACTGAAGTATCCAACAGCAGATGAGTTGTCTATCGGCTCAATCCCAAGACTAAGAAACTTAAGAAAAGCAGTGGTATCTGCAGTATCAGTGGTGTTATTCAATACTATTGGAACTTCTCAGTGAAATCTCAGTAGTGATTTTTTGCAGTAGCCCTGGTCTTTTTTTCGCTTGGCAAACTGTCATGGCCTAATTTTTAGAAAGGGACTTGCATGAAAGGAGGAAAACCCTGAATATTAATTAGTATCCAAGTTTATAAATAGGAAGCAGAATTAAAACTCCCTGATGAAATTAATTCTTTAAAAAGTTTTGTTTTGAAATTTTGTTTTATCTTTTTTTCCATAAATAAAAAAGCAGGTGAGAAAAAAATAAAAATAAATTAAAAAGAAAAGTTCTTTCATAAGAGCAAAAAGAATTATAGAAAGGAAACACAATTTACTTTGGCATAATATGCCCCTAACGAAGTAATTTTTAGCTGAGTACTGTAGTATGAGCTTATAGTGCCAGTTACTTAGGAGGCTGAGGCAAGAGAATCACGTGAATCCAAGAGCTTGATGCTAGCTTGGGCAACATAGTGAAATCATGCCTTTTTAAAAAAGAAGTCAGGGAAGAGCCAGGTGTGGTGGCACCAGACTTGGTGGCACACATCTATAACCCCAGCATGCAGGAAGCTGAGGCAGGAGGATCACCACGAGTTTCAGGCCAGCCTCAGCTAGTCTCAAAAGTGAGAACCTGTCTCAAACAACCAAACCAAAAAAAAAAAAAAAAAAAAGGAGGAGGGGTAAGTATTTTGGGTTGTTACTCATGCAATGAGGGTGATAGCAGAATCACAATAAGAATAAATCTAATTAAGATATGTAAAGTGAAAAAAAGAAGACATAAAAACCTAGGACGAGGGACATAGCTTAGTCATAGAGCACTCGCTTAGCCTGTGAGGCCCTGGTACCAAAAAAAAAAGAGTAAAAAAGAAAGGAAAGTTTAAAAAGGAAGGAAAGGAAGAAGGAAAGTACACAGACCTAGGCAAAGAATTAGTTTCTTTCAAGCAGTTTTGCCAGCTTTCTATCGAGTCTTTAGTTTTCTGATAATCCCTTTGAATCTGCTTCATAAATTCTAGGTTTTTTCTGAATTCTTCATTAAATTTTTCTCTCCATTTGTGTTCCTCTATTCTTCTGTCTGTGTCTTCTTGAGAGGTACCCAACCCTTCTTTTATTAATTTACTTATCTCTTGTTTAATTTGAATTAATATTTCAGTTTTGGTCCCACTTACGAGGTCTTGAAGATATCTCTTTATGTCCGCTAATGCTGTGTTTGATGTTGCATTTTTGCTGCCCTCAGTCTCTTTTGTATTTGCCTCTCCTGGATCAATGTTCTCAGGGTTGGGGGCTGGGAGTGTTTTCTTATTTCTCCCTTTCGTCATGTTTTTGGTTCCTTCCATACAAGTGTACAGTGTAATTCCTAGACCCTTTTCTTGTTGTTTAAGGCTCCTCTAGAGGGTGCAGGCTAGGGGTTTTAGCCCTCTTCAATAGGTTGTCAGAGATTAGAGTTCACCCACGGGCAGTGTGTGCTAGCTCCTCCCTTCTGGGCCAGTCAACCTTTGCAGGCCTTCACTGCATCAGTGTGCACTGATCTCAGGGAAGTAACTGGGTCCCCGCCAGGGGCGTGGCCTAGTCCAAGCAGATTCCACCAATCCGCTCAGCGAGGGGAGTAACCAGCTGGAGCCACTTCCTTATGGAGTTTGGGCTGTCCTGCCCAAATGCAACATGTCATCCAGTCGGTTTCCCCTTTCCCATGGAGGGTCTTATTCCCATCACTCACCGTGTCCCCGAGAACTGCTGGGCACCCCGACCTCTGACTTCAGCTCGGCTGTGGTGGGAATTCACGGTGCCTCTGGGTGGGTCATGTGCAGTGCCGGTCCAGGCAAGCTGCACGCGGGCTGTTCAGCTCCGTGCTCCGGGGGCTCAAGTCAGTCACTTTGGCACGGATCGCTTGTTCAGGTTGGGTGGAATTCAGGCGTCTCGAGGAGGGTGCTGTGCTCACTGATCTTATCTTCACTAATAGTAGCCCCAGGACCTCTTATTCGAGCAGGTTTTTGCGCTTTAGTTTCTGGGTTGTGAGAGTCTATCTCTCTCTGTTTGGGTCTCTCCAGGGTGTTTTATTCTGGCATTTGAGCTGTCTCTCTCAGAGAGGGTCTCTCTCCTGCTACCTACCAGTCCGCCATCTTGTCTCTTCTCTTCCAAAGAATTAGTAATAAGTAATAAAAGTAATTAATGGGCTAATATTAAAGGAAATATATAGCCCACATAAAAGAGTCCCAAGGCAGGAAAAACATTCAGTGATTTAGAAGCAATGGAGGCGACACCGTGATATATAGAGATATACTGGATGACAGACACGGGGAAAGCAGAGAGGCATGTGATATAAAACAGGTACCTGTCACTTGTGATTGGACTTGACAGCCTGGCGTCTCTGAGTCTTTTATGCAAAGATCTTATCCCAAGCAGGGGTTATAGGAGTCACTGGACTAAGTCTGTTAATACCCTCATACCCATCTCCATTCATTATTCCAGTTTCTGAGACTTGTAATAATTAGGCCACTATGCACCTCCTTCCTTCCACAGAAATTCTAACCCTTATTCCTGAGACACAACAAATAGCCTAAGTGAAGAACACAGAACTTTAGCCAGCTCCCAATAAAACAGAGTCAAGAGATTTTGCAAAATATGTGTTTACTTATGATTGCCTCATAGAGGGTCATGGACTTTGGTTTGTCTCAAGCTTTCATTCCACCTGAACTAATTTTAACCCATAGTATAATTATCTGTGGACCTGACCTAACCTCCCAGAAGGCCATGAAGTTAAGAAAGAGGTCAAAACTGGCATAGTCCAAATGATAGCAGAGTCCACAGGCCATCCAGTTTGTGGTTGTGCCGTTAGGACTAGCCTAATACCAAATCCTGGGTTTGGGCTCCACTCACCAAAGTATTTGGCTTTGTCATGGTACTAGAGACCAAAGGCAGGGAGATTATATCAGTACTAAATAAAGTTTACTTTCTTGAATATTCTGTAGCTTGTTTACTCTGAAATCTTGCTTCTTTATTAAGCAACATTAATGGTAGAGTAGTGGTAGGAATGCAGAGACTGTAGGAGACAGAAGTATAGCAGTAGACAGCTGAGAAAAGAAATGCTATACTCAGTGAGTCTCTTGCTCTTACCCTCTCTTCTCCAAACGCACATTCTTTGCTCTTAAGCAAAATGAAGCTCTATTTCCTTCATTCAACCTTTCCTTTTATCCCAACCCATTCAATTTAATCATTCACTTATTCATTCAAATGATGATTGAGTGCCCACTATGAACTGTTATGATTTCCTTCCACAGATGCCCATGGGGCTTTCTTCTTGTCATACTTGGTTACTTCAGACAATCAATCATTCAATACGCTTTTGCAGTTATCTAACTATCAGTTACTGTGCTCCTGCTATGCAGTCTATAAAACTGCTCCTGGGATTCTACTGAGAAAGGCAAGATATATTCATGTGTCATTAAATGAATGATACATGCCAAATAAATGATATAGACAGAAAGTGCTGTGACATGAGGATTAATGTGGCAAGTAAAGGAGGACTTCCTAGACAAGTTGGGCCAAGTAGCATTCAAATAAATGGAAAAAGGCCTACCAAAAATAGTGTAAGAAAAGGCACACAGCCTTGCATTAAAAGGCATGTTGATGGAACAGGCATATGACAAAACTGATTTAGTTCACCCAGTGAGAGCAGTTCTACATGCTACAGTGAACATGAAGCTGTGTCCTTCTCTTCTGTTCTCTGTCTTGCTGGTCTTACTGCAGGAGAGGGTCTCTTTTGAGCCCCAGTTAGAGCTACAGTCCTGTTTTCTCATCTCACTCCTGCCACCAAATTTCCCAAGAAAGTTGGACCCTCATTCCCCCTAGAGCCCTAAACTTTGAATAGGTTACTTGAGTGACACTACTCTGTTTAGACTTTCTGGGCAGTGAAATACATGTTAAGACCAGGGAATTTGCCAGGTATGGTGGTGCATGCCTGTAATCCCAGAACTCAGAAGACTGAGGCAGGAGGCTCACCGTGAGTTTGAGGCCAGCCTCAACTACATAGTGAGTTCAAGCCCAGTCTGAACTACACAGTGAGATATTATCTCAAAAACAACAACAATAACAACAACAACCACCAAACAAAAACCCAACAGCCTTACTTCTTTCACTGTAAAATAAATTCCTTGAGCAGAAGAAATGCCTTATAGTACACCATATTGGTAAATGAGGGCTTATTATCCATGAGTAATTTAGCGATACATTTCTGGTAGAATGGAAGATTATCTGGAATAAATTTCTATTTCAGTGAGGACAAATTATTGAGTTGCCCTTTCTATCATAACAGTAATAGAAAGGAGCAATGTACAGCTGCCACAAGGTGGCAGTCTTCTCTTGCTAAGTATATAGTATAGTATAGTGAGGCCTGTGTACTTACTTGAGGGCTCAAGGTTTGGCTGCCATTCAGCATTGGCAGTAGCCAGATCAGTTTTGTAGAGGAGAAACCTTATATTAAGTTTATGAATAATTGTGCAAGTACTAAAGTATTTGGGGAAAGAATCAGGGAGACCTAAAATGGATAATCTTGTCCACTACTTATTCAGAACATTTCAATATCAAAGGCTATTCAATACTCATTTACATGGGACACTAATAGCCTCACCTTCTGAGATCATTTTGAGGTATTTATTCACCTACATTTCCCCCTAAATCTCCAGCTACCATTTCCCTAGAGTTCTGTTCTTGCTTATAAGTTTTTGAACAGACAACCATACCCTAAGCCCTTGCCCTTGAAATTATTGTATGGATCTGCAGCTCAAGTCCACTTCTTTTTTCTTCTTCTTCTTCTAAATGGACCATGAGATGCACTAATAGAAGTTATGCTCAGTTGGAAGCTTTCCATCATCACTGTATTTTAGGAGATATCTAAGTTGCACAGCTGTTACAGTTCATATTTACTGATCATGTCATATTGTGGAGAATCATCTGTAGCCCTGGGTTAGATTTCTTCTTTTGTCAACTAGCCATAGAGAAATTTCCACAGCTATGGGTTGTGGGTGAAAGAAGTAAGCATACTGAAGTGAGAGCCACCCCATGGCCTACTTGGGTCTTCAGAAGTTTTCTCTTCTCCTCTTCCCCCTCAATTTCCCTCTCCTCCTTCTTGTGCTTTCCTGGGGATTAAACCAGGTTTGCACATGTTAGGAAATTCTCTGCCATTCAAAAAGCTTATTAAACCTGATTTTGTGTATGCCACTTCCAAGTGATGCTGGAATGCTCTGGGCTCACCAAATTTAGGGTGATGTGCTTCAGGGAGCTTTCCAGACAACTCACATTGTATTGGTCAGGCAGATGTGGCTGGATGTCTTGGTAAGACATGTATATTCCAGAATTGCAAGATGAACTCTACGAAGATTCAGGGAACCACTTTGGTGTGGTTTTTAGGAGTGTAGTGATCAGATTCATACCATAATAATCTCTCCAAAGTGAAAGACAAATTGTTTTGTAGTTCAACCAGGCAGTGGCTTGGTATCAACCACACTATTCTTCCCCTCTGCCTATAAGTGAACTTGCTCAATGATTTCAGTAGAATCAGGCCTCACAGTGGGTTATGCTTGAGAGGTAATTGGTGTTAACAACGGTGGGATATCCTGTATTTCTCAGCTGCTGAACCAAACAGGCACATGCTCCAAAGCAAAAATTTTTACTGGTGCCTATTAGTTTCCGCAGGGAATAAACTGTGACCCCCATGGAGATGACAAGCCTTGGCTCACTTCATTTTGGGACTCTGGGCAGACAAATTACTGCCCAGTCTTTTGTAAAAACATAAAAAGCAACCATCACTTTCTGTACTAAGAAACTTAAAGTAGGGTATTTATGATGCTTCAGAAATTCTCCTTTATTGCTGATAAGAATCTTATCTCCTTGGAAAGACCACAAAGATCTTGGTGTACCTTGCCTATAAATAATAGACAATAGTTACATTTGGTTCACCTCATTTGTTTCCCATGAGAAAAAAAAAAAAAAAAACAGAGAGAGAACCATCACTTATCAGTATTAGGAATATCAGGTCCTATTGCCAGGAGTTGTTTAAATATGTACCTAGACAAAGGTCTGGAAGGAGACCCAAGAAGTCATCTTTGGTGGTTACTCAAAGGTAAAAGAATAGGGAACATGGGACAGGAAAACTTTCTGTGCAGTTTGAATGTTTCACAAATGTTTATTATTTCTCACAATTAAAACTTTTTCCTGTTGAGAATTCAAGCCTTGTGCCCATTGTGTGTATGCTGGAGTAAGCCCAAAAATATAATCCAACAAAAATCTTGGCCTTACCTTTTCCAGCCTACCTTCATGAAAAAGTTTAGTAGCTATTTAAATATGTGTTTGTTTAGGCACTTGGAGGTATTTCTAGGACCACATTGTCTCAGTGCCTCTCCTACCCATGGCCCTTTTCTGATCTCCATTTAGCCTTTTGCTTTGAATCTACATGAAGTATTTTGAGACAGGTCATTCACTCACTATTATGTATAGTATAGCTTTATTGTTGAGAATAATGGGGGTTCCAGAAACACTACCCTAAAATATGGCAGAGTAATATTTTAAACTGAAAAAATTCAAGAAACAGCCTATGTAGGACAGATTTTTCTGACCTCCTGAAGCAAGTAATGAGATCATTATGTGAGCTTTGTCGTCTCTCCATCCCAGGAAAGAATAAAGCTTCCTTATCTCCACGGACACTGAGATACCAAAAGGAATCTAGGCAAACAGGCCCTACTGCTCAGTTTATTATTCTTAGCTCATACTTCTGCTTGTCTTAGTATGTTTCTTCTACTCTTCATCAAACTTAGCATGAAAACCTTCAGATTTAACAGCATCTTCAGATCTTCACTTCTTTATGAAGGCTTCCATGTCATGTGACACTGGTATTAAATAAATATGTATATTTTTCTTTTGTTAACCTTTTTTTTATAGTAGTTCTAGCCAAAGAAGCTAAAATAGGTAGAAGGAAAAGATTTTTTCATCCACTACAATAATATTGTCTATATACCATAACATTGGAAAGGTTAGGGTTTTTCAGTGGGCAGGGGCATCTGTTCCTCTTTTATTGTCCAGACACTGTGAATCTGATAAGAGTTTTGCCTTTCCCTGTCCACTAGGCAACCCTGAGTCAACTATGTTCTTTTTAATGTGTATACAGGAGTTCAAGGATGGATTTTTGGTGCCAGCTTGGCTAGGTTACATTCACAAAGTACTTAAGATGCATTTTTTCTTTTCTTTTACTGTGCTGGGGCTTAAACCCAGGGTTTTGTGCATGCTAAACAAGTCCCATACTACTGAGGTAAATCCATAGCCTATAAGACACTTTCAGATATTACATACTATTTTCTTTAATCCTTATGACAAACCTGGTATGTAAGGGTCTTTTTTTTTTACTATTTTCTTTTTTGGTACCGGGAACCGAACTCAGGGCCTTGCATTTGCCAGGCAGGCACTGCACTGCTGAGCTACATCCCCAGCCCACAAACCTGGTATGTAAGTGCAGTATTTTTTAAAATTTAATTTAATTTTATTTTATTTGGTACCAGGGATCAAACTTACAACCTCGCGCTTGCCAGGCAGGTGCCTGTGCTACTGAGCTAAACTCCTGGCCTTTTTTTTTTTTTTAATTTTAAATGTGAGAAAACTAAAGACCAGAGAAGTTAGGTAACACATCCACGGTGATACAGTTAGGAAATTATAGAGCTGGAATTCAAATTTAGGTAGCCTGATACAAATCCATAGAAAAAGCCCTCACTAAAGGGATCTCAAGAAGACCAAATGTGACCCAGAAATGCCTGTCAGATCCTGAGGTGACTGTGGACAAGGAAGTGGTGGTGACAGGAGACTAGATCCACCAATCCTTATTCATGACCCCCAGTGAGGGCATTTCTATGAAGGTGGATATGCTAAGGAAATATCCTCACTTCTGCTACTAACTCAGTCAGGTAAATCATAGGCAGAAAGTAACTCATTTAACAAATTCATTAATGGGTAAAATTTAAAAGTTCTCAACTTGAAAGAACAAAATAAACCACAAAGTCTTCTGCCTAGAGAGAGAAAAGATCCATTTCTCCAGATGGCCTTGACAGGGGTCGAGTTCTGTGAGATCTGTACTTTATAAAGAGAAGGGAAATGTCACCGTATTTGTATATCTGTAGAACTTTGTTCAATTCTGCAAAGAGGAAAAATATAACATAGTACCAGATGTCAAAACTTCTGTTTTACTATAAAAGACACCTTTGGAACAAAGTCAGACCCACACTGGGATAGAATAGAATGTCCTAGACATGACGAGTTCTAACTTGGTATGGAATTAAGAAGTAAGCCACCTCCCCCCAAAAAAAAGAAAGAAAAGAAAAAATAAGCCCTTCAATCCTACTGAGTCCTTGAGCAGAATCTATTTTCAGTTCTCAACTTGTCCCCAGACACTCTAACTCTCTTGCCAAATTGAATCAACACAGCATCTGTGGATACTGATTAAAATCTTACCTAGGAATGGACCAGGGATATAATAGCTCAACAGCAAGATACCTGCCTGGCAAGCATGAGGTCCTGAGTTTGATTCCCGGTACCAAAAACAAAAACAAACAAATAAACAAACAAAAAAGATCTTACCTGGAAAGAGAGCATCTGAGTGTGCAACAGTGAAGGACATTGGCCAACTGTCTGGTCATGGAGTCAAACCATTTGTTAACAGTAGCAAAAAGAAAGGCTGCCTAGTCCACCCATCTCATTCCTCTGGGTAAAGAGGCTTGGTATCCACTTCTATCCTTGCCAGGGTTAAACTTTTGGCCTGAGAATCAATGTTCCTAGTAGACTTTCTGCCTGAATGTTTGACTTTTGCTGCCCAAACCATTTGCCAGTTCTGTCTTCTTACCTATGGCCACCCTTTTTCTCGCTGGGCTCCTAATCACCTGTCTGGCTTTTAGAGAACTCCTTAGAGATTTCTGGTTTCTTTGGTTGCTATCTGCATGCATAGTTTCTAGCACACTCTGAATTCTGTCTGTCTTTGGCTTCTGGATCAATGATTTTTTCCTGTCCTTTGGTTCTTGTGTTGAGTCTTTCTCTCTTTCTTATTCTGTTTCTCTCTCTCTCTCTCTCTCTCTCTCTCTCTCTCTCTCTCTCTCTCTCTCTCTCTCCTCTCTCCCTTCCTTTCTTCCTTTGTTTCATCCTAGGACTTGAACTCAGGCCTCATGCATACTAGGCAAGTGCTGTACTACTAAGTCACATCCCTAGCCCTTATCCATACATCTTGATTCCTGCTTTTTTATTCTGGCCCATTGCCTAACCAGTATCTTATTTCCACTTTCTTTTATCTTTATTACCTATCTTTGCAAAACATCACTATTGTTCAAAATCCCAGAACTGATATATATACACATAATGTGTGTGTGTGTGTGTGTGTGTGTGTGTGTATGTATGTATATATACATAGAGAGAGAGAGAGCTTAACATGGAGTGATCAAGAGAAAAAGCCTTTTTGGAAAGAGTAAATGCAGCTTAGGCTTCTTTAGAGGTGAATCTTAGGAAGGCAATAATAGAAAATATAAAGAAAAATGTTAATTCACATAGAAAGCCTTTTATTGTTGGTAATACAGGTTATAAACTATAGTCATCAAAAAGAATTTAAGAACCCCAGTAGATCATTGATTCTTACTAATATTTCATTTTTCATATCATGAAAATTTATTCTCTTTGAACTAAATGTCTTATGCTTACTATCAAGTTTTGAATACATAAATTTGGATTTTAAATGTTTATTATTATTAATTGCAGTCTGGGGATTCAATGCAGGCCTGATTGTATTATTTTTGTAAGAATTCACTGAGGAAATCTCCCAGAGACCAGCATCGCGGCCTGACTCTTTGGGACCGGGAACCTCCCAGACCCGCAGAGTGAGTGGCCTGGGCTATTCGGATTGAAACTTTGCGGAGACCGGCATCTCGGCCTGACTGTTTGGGACTGGTAGGCCTGCCCTTCATCCGCAGGGAACTTCCTGGAGACCGGCATCTTGGCCAGGTCTGTTTGGGCCCGTAGCCCTGCCCTTCACCC
>PVJX010022673.1:0-30241 GCA_004027295.1 Dolichotis patagonum
AAACATTATGACAGCTATTGCTGATTTAATATTATCCTTCTTAGAAGTCCTACCATGCTTTTTTTGTTCTACTACCGTTGGTTCTATCTACCACATTGTGTCTTATTGGAATTTGAATATGTGTGATAGCTCAAACAAATTTTTTTCTTTTTTATCAAAAATGAAATATTATAATACCCATTGATCATTTTCTGTTATTCGGTTCAGAAAGCCCTGTAATTCTTTCACTATATGCATGGCTTTATACTATTGTGTTATGTTTGATATTATTGTAATTGAAACTATGCTTAACTATAGCAGAGTAAGAGATACGGTGTTAGATACTGTTGATGTCCAGTTGACTTAATGTAAAGTACTGTGTTGCCTATGTTGTCCTGTTCTGATCTGCTCTGTACTGCCCCCTTTTGTTTTATTCTCTTTTAAATTAAAAAAAAAAAGAATGCTTAATTCTGTCCCTTTGGAAGATTGTTTTCAGTGTCATAATTAGACTCATGTACATTTAACTTCTTATACCTGTCATTTCTTTTTGCTGAAAGTACCTATTGAGATTTCATGCATTGGAAACACAAGGTAGCTTCAGGCTACTTTGGAGCTGTTTGGTCAGAAACATCTTGGATAGTATTTATGTAGACCCTAACTTTGATAGCCCTTGCTGTTTCTAGTTTAGATGTCTCAATAGTAGGATTGACCATAGTTGGAAGAGAAGTGCTTTAGAATAAAGTGCCAAATTCAGTAGAAGCACATATCTTCTCAAGTACTGTGGTCTTTAATAAAGGAAGAGACTTATAATAGTTTTTTACATAAGTGGTTTGATTGGTAATAGTGTAAATATTAATGAATAGAGAAGGCATTAAATATGGAATGAAAGAGAATCTGTTCCTCAAAGGAGCATCGTACAATTAAATGCTGAATTCTTGACATATAATTTTATTTACTTATTTGTTTATGTATTTAGAGACAGGGTCTTGCTGTGTAATTTAGGCTGGTCTTGAGCTCACTGTGTAACGCAGGATGGCCTTTTAATTTAGTAGTCCTCCTACTTCAGTAACCTCTTGAGTTCTGGGAGTACAGTTGTTCACCACCACACCCAGCTTGACATCCAGTGTCATCAATAGGAAAGAAAAAAGTGATGAAGAGAGTGGAACCTAGACATTCAGCTTGTCTTAATGTTATTAATTTGGGAAAATAGTTTCAAAGAGTGAAAGAATACACCACCTCCAGATACATAACATCTGACAAACATAGCTACTTCTCGTATTGTTCCATATGTCAGATTTAGGCAGTCAACAAATGCTTTTTTTTAACAGTACTTTGTAATTAGAAAATAAAAATAGTACTGGCAATTGGCCAGATAAAGAAGATATATGTGTCTGAAATAATGTTTATAAATAGATTAACATATTTCGATGAAGTTTATCATGGACAAGTTACTTAAGGAAGACATCCAGGTGGTCTTCAGGTCTTATAGGTCTTTTTCAGATTCTCTTAAGAATATGGTTCTGGGTTACCATTGTAGATGATAATAACATGAAGTAATACAGGATCTTTTTTAAAAATAAGCTTCATATTGTAGTTCAGATTTGTAATTATTGATTGACTTTTTAATACCACTTGTCTCTGTTTGCCTTTGATGAGCCCAGGGACTTATACATGCCCAGCAGGATATGTTTTCTTTATTTCCTTTTTTTTGTTGTTGTTGAGATGAGGTTTAGCTGCCCAGGCTGACCTCGAAGTTGAAATTTTCCCACCCCAGTCTCCCAACCAGCAAGGATTATAGGCATGCACATCTGTGCCCCCGTGATGGTTTCTAAATTGAAATAACGAAACATACACACTTTTTGTTTGTTTTTTGAGACAGGATCTCACTATATAGTCAGGCTGGCTTCGAACTGGCAGCAATCCTCTTGCCTCTGCCTCCCTAGTGCTGCCCCCATGCCCAGCTAAACATACATACTACTTTAAAACATTTCTAAAAACCACTCTTTCATTAGAAAATACTCAGGTACATTTTGCTGTGTTAGAAAAGTGAATTGCTACATTTGTTTTTAAAAAATTTTTAAATTTAATATATTCAGGTATATTTTGCTTTGTTAGGAAATGAATTATCGATCTTCTACCATTTTCTTCTTAGCTAGGTGAAAAAATAACTTGAAAGATAATTACAAAAATCATAAATTGCAGAAAATAAACTGATTTTGTCACTGATAAAGACATGTATTAAGAAGCTGTGAGTCCATCTTCCGATGGATCTCCTTGGGCATCGCTAGTGCAGTGAGTGAGCCTCCTGCTGCCCGAATGGTTGTCAACATTTGGCGTCTTTGTGTGGGCTTTGGTCATTCCTAATAGTGATGTTCACTGGCATTTTGCTATCTTGTAGTTGCATAATACCATAAGGTAATGGTGTAGAGCATTGTTTTATAGCTGTGTTTGCCATGTGTGTGTCTTCCTTTGTGAAAGGTTCAGATCTTTGACTGTCTTTAAATGGCCTATTTTGTTGCTGTTTAAGAATAGGTTGTATGTTTTGACCACCAGTCTTTTATCAGATACATGTTTTGCAACTCTTCTTATTTGTGGCAAGTTTTCCTTAACAGATTCCTTGTTAGATTCGTATTTTTTAATGCTACAGTAAATATTATGCTTTTAATTCCAAATTCCAGTTTATTACATATAGCAAAGCAAAGCAATTGAATTTTGTTTTTTAACCTTGTATCAGAAAGCCTTGCTATAATTGCTTATTAGTCCAGAAGATTTGGTGTAAGCCTTTAGGTATTTTTCTGCATAGATAATGGTATTATCTGAAAGCAAAGTTGTAGCCAGGCTTGGTGGTGCATGCCCGTAATACCAGTACTCTGGGATGTAGAGGCAGCAGAAGGGTTGTAAGTTCAAGCCTAGTCTGTACATTTTAATGAGTTTTAAAATTTTAAAAAAGGGCCAAGGATGTAACTCAGTGACGGTCTTGGGATCATTCTCTAGTACAACACACACACACATACACAGTTTTATTTTTCCTTTTCTTTATTGTGTCAGTTAGGACTCCAAGTGTAGTGCTGAGGAGGATTGATACGAAAGTACACCCTTCCCCTGTTCCCAGGTGTTCTCATTATTAAGTCTCTTGGCTGTATGGTTTTGCTAAAAAATTTTTATCAGGTTAACAGAGGTCCCTCTATTCTTAGTTTGCTGAGAGTTTTTATGTTTGTGGTACTGGCAGTTGAATGCTTGGCCTTTGTAGTGAGCTATATTCTTACCCCTTTTAAAACATTTTGATTTGGAGATAGCCTCTTGCTATGTTGCCCAGATTAGGCTGGAACTTGTGATCCTCTCAGCCTCCCAGGGTACTGAGATTACAGGTTTGTATGCCACTGTGCCTTGCTTTTCTTCTTCTTTTTTTAAATCCTAGGGTGTTGGATTTTGTTATTTGTTGAAGTGATGATGCATTTTTAAAAATATTAAATCAGCCAGAATAAGTCCCATTTAATGTATAATTCTTTCTACACAGTTATGAATGTGACATTGTGATATTTTATTGCAGATTTTTGCATCTGTGTTCTTGAGAGTGATCTGTAATTTTTCTTTCTTATAATGTGTGGTTTTGGTACAAGGAAAATGCTGACATCATTAAAAATGAGTTCAGTGTTCTCCCTGTCTCTGATTTCTGTATGAGGTTGTAGAATACTGATACCATTTTGTCCTTAAATGGTTGGTTGACTTCACCAGTAAGACCACCTCATAGTGCTTTCTGTTTTGGAAGGTTAATTACTGATTCAGCTTATTTAATATATACAGGCCTATTCAGATTATCCATTTCTCCTTGTGTGAGTTCTGACAGGTTGTGTATTTCAAGAAATTGATCCATTTCATATTCATACTAAATTTATGAGGACAGAGTTGTTTGTGATATTCTCCTTTTAATGTCCATGGGATCAGTAGTCAATCACCTTCTTTATGTTAATAATTGTATATCCTCTCCATTTTTTTTAACCCAGCTAGAGATGCATTTTCATGTTTATTTTTACTTTTTTTTGTTACTGGGAATTGAACTCAGGACCTTGTGCTACTGAGCAATATCTCCCTGGCCACATGTTTATTTTTTGAACATATTCCTGCCTACTTAAACCACTGATGGTACACGTTTGACTGTCCTATCAGACAGCGTGGGAAAGTCCCATTGACTGGTACATGTTACATGACAGTACAGTCATAAATGTATGGCCCCAAAAGCCGGGCGTGGTGGCACACTGCTGTAATCCCAGCACTTGTTAGGCTAAGGCAGGAGAATCATTTGCAAGTTTGAAACCAGCCTAGATTACAAAGTAAGCCCAAGGCCAGCCTGAACTGCATAGCGAGACCCTGTCTGAAAAAGATAGTCAGTCAGTCAGTGAGTCAATCAATCATTAAATGTATAGCCTCATTGTGAACAAGTTAAATAAAAAGCAGTGTGGAAAGAGAAATAGTGGAACAACATTCATATCTGTAGAATGCACGTGAATTGTCTTTTGCCTTTCCATATACAGCTTGAGAAACCAAAATGATAATAAATGACATGAATATCTGCTGAGTATGATGTATCTTGTGTCTTAGTTTATGATAAATCTTGGTTTGATTGCATGTTAAATTCTCTATGTATTAAAAGAAATTACCTTACATTTATCTTATTCTTCTCATAGGCTTTTCACAACTTACTTTAGTAAAATTCTTAGCACATTTGAAAGATTTGGCCTCTTGGGTTTGTGCTGGCTTTTAAGGAGACCTTTTAAAGTGTGGCTTCCTGTTGAAACAAAAGTGACATCAGTCTAGCCAAAGAACAGGAATTGTTGATGTTAAGAATGGAGAAAATTTTCTGTTTTTTGAAAATCAAAAAACTATAAAGGGAAAAAAGAATGGAGATGTTATTGGAAAATTGGTTTTAATTTTTTGTAGCTTTTTTGTTAACAAGGTGTAATTTGTAGAGTTGACTGGTTACCTATTTTTCTCTGTATAATGAACTTAAGGATGACTTTACCAGTTTCATGAAAGCTTTACATAATTAAAAATTTCATTTGACTAAATTTTTTTATATTAATTTAGGTACCTAGTAGAACTGGGTTGTATCAAGCCTCTCTGTGATCTTCTTACTGTCATGGACTCTAAGATTGTACAGGTTGCCTTAAATGGCTTGGAAAATATCCTGAGGCTTGGAGAACAAGAAGCCAAAAGGAATGGCACCGGCATTAACCCTTACTGCGCTTTGATTGAAGAAGCTTACGGTAAGATGCTTTGAAGAAGCTTATGGTCAAGGATGAATTAGGGCCTAAATACAGTCCAGTAAAACATGCTAGGCAGCAGGTGATGTGGTGATTGTTGTGGAAATTGCTGCTTCTGTGGACTGGATAGACTTTCCGTGTGTATTTAAAATGGCAGTTTATAATACAGTGGTAGCTTGGTTCACAGATGTTTTGTTTGTGAACAGTTTGGTCTTCAAACTGAAGCACTTGGGAAAATTTTGTCTTTGTTTGTGAACTCTGCATTATGTTTGCAGCCATCTTTCGTGCATGAACACAAATGGTCATCTTTTCCAGGATCTGAGAAAGACTGAAATTCATGGACTGAGGTGCCACTGTACTATTTTCAGATACAGTCCTGGAAGTCATTTTTATACTCTTATAAATAGATCAGCTCTGTTTACATGAAGGAAGGAGACCTATGAAAAAATATAGTTTATGAGAATCTCCAGTAAAGATTTTCCTTCATTCTTCATTCTAGGTCTGGATAAAATTGAGTTCCTACAGAGTCACGAAAACCAGGAGATCTACCAGAAGGCCTTTGATCTTATTGAGCATTACTTCGGGACCGAAGATGAAGACAGCAGCATTGCTCCGCAGGTTGACCTTAGCCAGCAGCAGTACATCTTCCAGCAGTGTGAGGCGCCTATGGAAGGTTTCCAGCTTTGAAGCAATACTCTGCTTTCGTGTTCCTGTGTCAGACCAGGCTACGCAGTCGAGTTCTCTTGTGGAGCCCACAGTCCTCATGGAGCTAACTTCTCAAATGTTTTCCATAATACTGTTTGCGCTCATTTGCTTGCCTCGCGCACCTGCTCTCTTACACACACCTGGAAAACCTCTGGCTCTCCATGGTGGAATACCATTGTAATAAAAGGGTAACCAGAACGGCCCACTCTTACGGAAAAATCCCTAGGCTTTGGAGATCCGCACTTACGTTAGAGTCATGGGAATATACACATACTAATGTGGCTCCCTTTTTGTGGCGGAAAAGAGGACTCTTCCTCAATCCCTTTAAAGTGAGGGAAAAAATACTGACATTAAAATATAAAACTAAACCTTCATCTTGAATTTCACATAACTACTTGCGACAAGGGAGATGTTTAGACCTGTTGTGTATACTTCAGAGTACTTTCATGAGTTCTTCCACAGTGAATCCTTGGATTACTTGGTGGCTTTTCTAGCCAGATTTGCATTAATCCCTATTGAGATTGGATGGTTTTCTTTTCTCTATTGGCACCATTCTTCAGATGTTAAACCATCCACTCCCTCACCTTCAGCCTTCAGTGAATGTGCTTTCTAGTTGTCTGGAATGCTGAGGAATTAACATTTTAACTCTTAAATGTAATACTGGTTTGCAGATCCCTTAAAGCAGAAAGGAGAGGAGCACATATTAATGTGTATGGCTTTTGCTTCTCTTTGGTTTTACGTGTCTTAGGATTTGGAAGTGGTTCAGTTCCAGTGCTGGTATGAAGATTTAGAGTCTTTAGCCTAAACACATATCTTGTAATTCAGTTTTAAAATAAGAAAAACAAACCCTCCAATTTTCCCAGACTCAACCAGTGTGATGAGAGGCTATGTTTCTGCAATATAGAACAATGTTTCAGGCTTTGTGGTCCTGATGAAGGTCCTCAGTAAATTGGAGTTTACCCTAGGTGCTTTTATCCTCAGACTGGCAGATAACACTTTTAAAATTACTTACTGGTTTTTTTCCCCCTTAGGTGCAGCTTGATTCTAATATAGTTGTACTATGTATTTGATCCCTATATTGTAGCTTCCTTATCTTTAAAAATCAGATCTCAATATGACTTGCCTGCCCCAAATAAGAGCAGTGATCTTTTTCTCATAACCTCATTGTACCCTCATCATTTTATTTTTTATGCTAGTGCCCTACCGCACCCCAATAAAACCAGTGTCCACCTTCTGGCTCATTTAATGGTGACTGCAATCTGTACATGCAAATGGCGCTTCCAGTACTGTGTTCACTGATCCACACTTGTGCTTGGACTGGAATGAAAAAATAAGCTTAATTGCCAAGAGAACTGCAAATGAGTTCAATACGACTTCTCGGTGCTAGTTGGCCATCATGATTCAATGTTGGGATACTGACAGAGAAGATATTTTGATGATATTCTGTTCAAAATGAATTCTGAAGGAAAAGTTGTTCACTTCTGTTTCAGAGCATATCCTTTTAAACTTCCTTAAAACTTACACTCTTCTAGAATTCATTATAACCCCAAAGTAAAAACTTACCTGGAGTTGCCCCTGACAAGCTATTATTCGTCTCTGGTAAATCCTGCTGAATGTAAGGGATATTCAGAGCTTTCATACCTCATCATGATATTTAAGCAGCCAACTTATGTGACCTGATTTACACTTCTTTAAAAAATCCACTTCATTCAAAGTAGAAAGATTCAAAGACAAAGGACATTTATCAGCCAAGAGTGTGACGCATTCTTCGCCTCTAGTCTAGTGTCTGTGCTCTGGGATGGATACTGTCTGATGTTTATTGTTATTGATGGAGCAGCCACTGCAAAACTTGTCAACTCCAATCCATACTGTTATTTTTCCTAGTGCTGCTTTGTGCTGAGAGAACATTTTAGTTTACTGCACTTGACCTGTAAAAGACTTTGATTCTTTGTAACTTTAGGGATAAATTAGGTGGTTAATTTAAAGAACTTTCAATGTTGCCTTTACATCACATTAAAGTATAACTTCTTTCAGAAGGGTAATAGAGCACTGATTCATAGTAAAAATCTTGTTTTTAGCTTAGACCTTTTTTGTGGCTGATTTTTTTTTAAATTGTAAATTACTGGTAACGTGTCATTTCTAAAGAATGTTTTAACTTATGTACCTTCTATTATTTTTTTTCATTTTATGAATCAGTTTGAATGGGTAAAAGTATAAAGCACACACCATTGTCTCCCCACACTCGTAAGAATAGCATTTGTGGGAATTTTTGTTGGCAATTACAGGTATCTCAGTGAATGAATTAAAACAAAGTCCACTTAACTTATGTGATCTATTTTGTCTAAAACAGAAGAATTTATCTTGCTCCTGGTTGTAGAATTTCATGAACCTTACCATCTGAAGTAAACCTTTTGTGTTTATAATAAAATGATTTTTTAAGTATAAAAATTAAAATTGATTAAAGTTAGATCCAGCATAATTCATATGTGCTGGAGCTTGGTACTGGTAAAGCAGTCTTTTGTAGAAATGGCACTGTAAGGGGGAACTATAAATTCTGTTTGTCACTCCCTAATAATTTTTCAGTTTATTGAGTACTTTTATCGCAAGGTGTTTCTCATACAAAAACATGTTAATTCAACACAAGAAATCTTGTGGCTTCGTATATTTATTGAGGGAATGTAGCTTTGTTTTTCCTTCCCTTTTTATCCCTTCTCCCTTCAAAATTTCAAAGTAAATCTTTGTAATGAGAACTTTCGTGAGCAGAAATCATTCAGAGAACTTGTGGAGGCACCTGGTGTCTGAAGGATCAGCAAGTAGTATGGCTGGATGGAGAAACACCGGGGAAGATAAAGATGACGGACATAGAGGAAGGAGATTCACAAGACAGAGTTCTCTGAGAACCCTTTATGTTCTTGTCAAGACCATTTTTAATTGTTGCCTTTGTCAGTAGCACTGCTTTTGAAAACTCTTGTCCTAGAATTGTTTCTTCCATATATCAGATAAAGCTGATTGGACTCTGGGTCATTTTCAGCTTTATTGTCACAGAGGAAAAAAAAAACCAAAACTAGCAATTGTCCCATAATAAATCTGAATTACTACCAGTTGCTGCTGATTTTACCTAAGAAAAAAATATGTAAGTATATTTTATCAACTAGACTGTCAACTAAATCCTTTATTGTAAATGGCTACTTATGGGCAACTTTGAATTTATTTCTCTAGTGCTAAATAAACATTTCAGCTATTTGATCCCCTACTTGGGGATGCATTATAAAAAGGTTTTCCTTGGATCAAGAGATTTTTCATGCTGGTTAATTTTGTGAAAACTATCCCACTGATAATTGCTAGGGGTTGGAGTTTTTATGTAAATAAGAAATTGATGACTAAGATCTTCAGTAAACAAAGGGGTGTGGTTTGCATTTAATTTATTTACTGTGTGCTACCTTCTGCATTCCAAAGTTTGCTCATTTGCAGATAGGTATACCTTCAAGTGAGGTATGTTGATATCCTGGATTAATTGGGACATTTTCTTCAGTTGTTGGGTGTTAGTTTTCCTGCCATAAAAAGTTAATTTTTAAAAAAGTTAAAAGTAACTGAAGGCTAATAATTGAAGATGATACAGTAAGATGGATATAAACGCAGTATTCCATAACATGCTTTATGTCAAGAAAAGAATAGGTTACAAGAATGGGTACTGGAGCATTAGAAATAATACAATTTAGAGAATTGGGTTGCTTTTGAACATAAAATGCATCTATAACCTTGGAATAAGAAGGTCAGAAGTTCCATTTTACTTTCAGCTAAGGATAGACAACGACCCAGGTGTTTTCCTACAGGTTAGATAAAAGCACCTTGTGTATATATGAGCATCTGTTCAATGCCAAGCAGGTGTCTAAGGGCTTCACTTTTTTTTTCATCTTCCAACTTTTTGATGTAGATAATTACCATTATATCATAGATGATTAAATACAAACTTAGAAGTTACTTGTTCCAAGGTCACAGTACTGGCTGCCCAAGAGAGGGGAGGAGCCCTGGAGTCTCTGCCTTAAAGTAGTGGTTTGTTATGTTGCAGTTCTGTACCTCAAACTCCAAAAATAGACTATGTATAGTCATGGTCCCTTTTGTTGGGAGTATTCTTCCTGATTTCCTCCACATCACCACCCTTAAAATGACTCCACTAGTTGTAAATTGCTTACAGTGTACACGTGCATGTGTAGCCCTTTAGCCTGAACAACCTTCCCTGCCTGGCACTAAAATTCTATATCATCAGACATCTCCAACAACACAGGCTAAAAATGTGCAAGTGATTTTAGTAACAACAGACATTTCAATTCAAATGTGTTGATGCTGAAAAGCAATCGATGGATTGAACCTGCCACTTCCAAAATGAGTATCATTCCATAAATAGCTCCCTTTTATTGTATTTCTTGAGTTTCTGTCTCTCAAGTCATTTTGACCACTCTGTGTGGTTTTTCCAAGTGTTCTGATGCTGATTGGGAATGGGTCTATGGATTGTTTGTATTTGAATGCAGTCAGGCTGTGGGTGAGTACCTTGTAAATAGGAGGCATTGAATAGAAACTCAGAGAATGAAGGAATATGCTTTTCTGTATGATAAAGGGAAAATTGAAAGTAATTCTTTCATGTTTGATACCATGATTAGCATCTATTAAAGCAAGTATCTCAATTGAGTGTTTTAACTGTAGTTACCTTTCAAGAGACATAATATGATCTGAAGTTAACAAAAGCAAATACTGTCACAGCAGAGGTCTGGTACGTAACAAGTTTAGAAAAATTAATGGAAAGGCCGGGGATTTAACTCAGCCGTGTAAGCACCTGCCTTGCAAGCGCACATTGCTGAGTTTGGTCCCTGGTACTAAATAAATAAATAAATAAATAAATAAACAAACCACAAATGAATGGATAGACTACATGCTAATATATAATGAGCCCCATGTATTTAACATATACCCAAAATGTCCTGTATATTGTGGCTTTATTTATTTATTTATTTATGGGTACCAGGGATTGAACTCAGGATCTCACACTTGCCAGGCAGTGCTTGTGCCGCTGAGCTAAACCCCCGGCCCCTCATATTTTAAAGTTTTTATCAGATACGTAACTGATGTGGAAGCTAGTGGTACTTAAGGGTATTAAATGAGTTTTTCATTTTTACATATTCCATGGCATGAGAACATTATTCATTCTTCCAATTTAAATAACGGATGGGGGGAAAAGATTGTGTATTTCTTCATTCCATTACTCATCCTTTTTTCTTTTTTTTATACTGGGGATTGAACTCAAGACCTCGTGCTTGCCACTGAGCTAAATCCCCAACCCTCATCCTTTTTTTTTTTTTCCTTTTTCTTTTCTTCGAAATTCCATCGGTCAGGAATTTTTTTCTGAAAACAAACATAGTAAAACAAAAATATAGCCTGTTTATGTACACCGTATTGTTTTATCTATGCTATAAAATTGCAGGGTTTGCAAATCAAATCACCTTGGATGATTGTTTCCCTGTTTCATTTCCATTTCAGAGTCACTGTATTAACTTCAAATGAATATGGGGTCATTTATGTGATCACAGATGTTTTTGCAAAAAGTAAAATTACATTTATTCATAGCTGCATAACCTGAGGAAACTATAGTAGAGTCCAGTATAGGGTCTGTAATAAAAATCACTGTCTGACCCACTATGTGGGTATAGCATTAAGGTAAAGCAATAGAACGGAGAAAATGAAGCCTCAAAGACCACTAGTGGTGGTAGGAAAGAATTTCAGGGTATGAGAGAGGCCAAGTCAAGCTGGGCTGTAAGCTACCGAGTACAGAATTTCCTAAGATTTATGATTCTGAGGAGAGTCTTCTTGGGAAGTGATTACTAGTTTGCTGGGGACAGGTCCAGTTTAAATTTGTCCATCAATTAACATTTTCTCTTTGACTTAAAAATGTCCGTTTGCCACCCCATACTCGGTCTAACCATACGGGTTCACGCATGTCTAGGAGTCTAAAGGATCTGGGTATACATAATCCTTACTGCTTGATTTTGAGGGCTGGCTTTTGTAGTCGAGCTGGGACAGCTCAGTGGTAGGTAGAGCATTTGGAGGCCCAGTTTGGAGCCACAGCACTGCAAGAAAGGACTGAAAGTTGCTATAAAGGAAGGTATTCAAAGCAGTTTTTAGTTAATCTCTAACCTGGGCCATAGTTCGGTTTCTGCACATACACTTTTTTAAGAAGTCTGCCCATTTATGGGAACATTTTTGTTTAGAATATTTGCAAGTTTTACTGAAGGACAAAGGAAATCCTTCAACTAGATGACAGACTTTCAATTCCAAAACTTACAGGATATTTAATCTTTTTGAGACCGTGTCACTATGCAGTTGAGGCTGGCCTTGAACTTACTTTGTAGACCAGGCTGGCCTCGAACTCAAAGCAACCCTCCTGCCTCAGCCTCCCGAGTGCTGGGATTACAGGTATGCGCCAACATGCGTGGCTTCTTCAGAGATACTTAAACTAGATGATTTCTAAAAGATAACTTCTAAATCACCTATCTGGTTGCAAAAATAGGTATTGTTAAAAAGGAGGTAAGCATGGAGAAAATTTTGATTGGGAAACTATCATTTCTACCACTCTGGACTTAGCTGTACTGATAATTTTCTCCCATGAGCTCCAGTTGCCAATAGCCCACCCCAGCCTCCTCTGCCGTACTGCACCACTTCTGCCTTTCCAAAGGACCTAAAACTATGAGATTCTTAGTCCTAATTTATAAGGATTACTTGTTAATAGCAGGACATGACTAATGAGTAAACAAGGTTGGTCATATTCATAGTCTTTTATTTACGTGAGTTCTTGAGGCTGTTTTTTTAAACAATCCACACGTAAAAAAGTAGATTTTGACTCCATCAGATCTTGGGGAAATCTAGAGAAAAACAAAGTCTGGTTATTCCTGTCAACACATTCTTAATTGTGTCCTCTCCCTCATTTGTGATATCTGTAATGAATTAAATACGTTGAGAGGAGGAAAGGGAAGAGACAGGGTTTAGTCAGAATTGAACTTTAAGAACTTTAAGAAGGAAGAAAAGTTTTAGAAATGTTATACAGAGGAGTTAGTTTCACGGAGATCGTGCCTTAGTAAACAGCTAAGAACAATCATAATTTGCGAGTTCTCTAACAATTTCAAAGATACAGTACTGTACTGTTCCTACTCCCGATGCGTTCTTGTGTTTAGTGTTAGTTTGCCTTAGCTTATAAATCTAATGCCTGTCCAAGTTTCGAACTACAGTCATAGAATATTTAACTTACGTGTTTTTTTACTATTAGTTGATTTATTATAGGTAAGTTAATATACATATCGAGCCTTTTAAAGGAGACCCTTCTTTTCCAAAAAATTGCCTTTTAATTCTTGGATAAGGAAGACACTTGCCTTTTGACTTTTTAGCTTGGCTATCAGGAAAGCCTTTTTATACAGAACCTTTTCTCTCCTCGGGTATTCTTTAACAGCAATCATAAGGATGATTCAGGCTTCCAGGTTTTCGGTAAGCCTTGCTAATTAGTAGCTTTCCTCCAAGAGTGCAGAGTTCACAACTACTTTTACAACCATTTCTTAAAACTAGGCAAAAGTTTGTTCCAAAGCCTAAATAAGAATAGCCTTACTCAGGTCTTACATCATCCACCAATCTCTACACCCTTTTCCCTCAAGCACCTTTAAGGAGATTAAGGTTCCTGCTTCTTTATGTTTTACGAACATTAAACCATCAAGGCGAAAACAACCTGTCTGTGTGTCTCCGGATACAGCAGTAGGTATTCTACTGGCCCTTCAAGACCTCTAACGGACATTCTTCATCTTTTCCTAGATGTTTTCAGGGAAAACTTTAAAAGGTCTTAGAATCTGGGCACGAATTCTGCTCCACTCTCCCTCCAATGACCAAGCAGGCACAAAGGCCACCAGGATTAACACCACACAGACGGAAGAGAGAACAAAGCCACCGCGGAGCCGGAGCCTGCGCAGGGTCACCGGCCAGTGGGTGGGTTGACCTGGCCGGGCTTCTGAAATACTCGCTGTTCGGGCATCTTAAGTGGCAAGGGCGGGCCAGTCTACAGCGAAGGGTATCGGCAAAGTGCCGTGAGTTTTCAAAAAGAAATGCATATTCTTGGAAATAAGATTCGCTGCTTCCCACACTAACTTGTCACGTACTGGGTAAACCCACTTCCTCTCCCGGAAGGCACTTCCGCCCGCGGGGGGGTGGGGCTGGAGGACCGGATGCGAACGCTGGCACCTCCTTTGCACAGGCGCAGACAGCCGTCTCCCATTGGTGCTCCCTTTGCACATGCGCTCGTTCCCCTTTTCGCTTGGTGACAGACACTGAACCCTGCCGCTGTTACGGGAGGAAGTTTTCCGGCTAGACCTATTATTTCGGTGATTCTGCACGTGCTCTTTTAATTTCTTAGATCTATCTGAAGCAGTGAGTGGTTCGTGGATCCAAAAGTATCTAGTCTCAACTTTTGTGAGATGAGAACAGAGTCGTGGAAAATAGTTTATGTGGAGCCCGGTCTACCCCGGACGCCCTAGGTTAGTACTGGCCTACAAGCCATGAGAGCTTTTCGGAAGTGCTGCATACAAGTATTTCGCAAAACAGAGGAGAAACTGAAGTAGGCCAAGCCGTGTTGTAGATTTAGCTCATGTCAGTTTAAAGACGAAGAAGAAATTGTAGTAATTCGAATCTGTGTATTTTAAAATCTGATGCTTATCTCCTGCGTAGGTTGGGGCAGAACATCTCATTCACCACCTGTCTTGGAACTTTCTAGCCATGGCAGCAGAGGAGCCAGGAGGCGCCTTATCATCATCAGCTTGGCGACACCAGGAAGTACCTAAAAAACCGAACTATGTGCTCAAACTTACTCTTGAGGGGCACACGGAAGGGGTGTCCTCAGTTAAGTTTAGTCCTGACGGGAAATGGCTAGCAAGTTCTTCTGCTGATAAAGTAATTATAATTTGGGGAGCATATGATGGAAACTGCGAGAAAACCCTATATGGTCACAACCTGGAAATATCCGATGTTGCCTGGTCATCAGATTCTAGTTGTCTTGTTTCCGCCTCAGATGATAAAACCCTTAAGATTTGGGATGTGAGATCTGGAAAATGTTTGAAAACACTAAAAGGACACAATGATTATGTCTTTTGTTGTAATTTCAATCCTGCATCCACGCTAATCGTTTCAGGATCTTTTGATGAGAGTGTGAAAATATGGGAAGTGAAAACAGGAAAGTGCCTCAAGACTTTGACTGCTCATTCTGACCCAGTTTCTGCTGTTCATTTTAATAGCACGGGGTCTTTGATAGTGTCAGGTAGCTACGATGGTCTCTGTAGAATCTGGGATGCTGCCTCAGGTCAGTGTTTAAAAACACTTGCTGTTGATGACAATCTTCCTGTCTCTTTTGTAAAGTTTTCTCCAAATGGTAAATACATTCTCAGCTCAACTCTGGACAATACTCTTAAACTGTGGGATTACAGCAGAGGCAGATGCTTGAAGACATACACTGGTCATAAGAATGAGAAATACTGCATATTTGCTAATTTTTCAGTTACTGGTGGAAAGTGGATTGTGTCTGGTTCAGAGGATAACCTGGTTTACATTTGGAACATTCAGACTAAAGAGATTGTACAGAAATTACAAGGTCATACTGATGTTGTGATTGCAGCAGCTTGTCATCCTATAGACAACATCATCGCCTCAGCAGCATTGGAAAATGACAAAACAATTAAACTATGGATGAGTGACTACTAAAACCTTTGGAAATCAAGTAGTAAAGCCAAGCTGGTAAAAAACACACATGTTTGAGTCAGGAGGTGGCACATGTCTATAATTCCAGTATTCAGAAGCAGAGGCAGAAAGATCTCAAATTCAAGCCCTGCCTGGGCAATTTAGTGGGATCTTGTCTCAAGGGGGTGGAGGCTAAGAATGTATCTCAGTGTGACAGTCCTGGGTTCAATCAGTACAAACAAAACAAAATCCAGGCATGGTGACACATCCCTGTAATCCCAGTACTTGGGAGGCTGAGACAGTAGGATTGTCACTAAGTTTGAGGCCAACCTGGGGTACATAGTGAGTTTGAGACCGCCTGGAGTACATAGATCCTGTCAAAAAACCAAACAAAAAAGCAGTAACAGAAAACTTAGATGTTTTAAAGAATGACTTCTCTTAATTTTGGCATGATTTTGTATTTCTTTTAAAAATTGTGTTCAGTTGCAAGATTTTGAAACTTACCAAATGAAGAATTGGACTAGCAAGTTGTATGACCTGGGACTTCTGACTGCTAATCTTGAGGTTTGTGAGGAATCTCATGTTTGTCTCTAGAGTTTCCCATTCTGTTGCATCTCAGTGACTGTCCTAGAAGGTCATTATATTTGGGAAATATTTCAAAGTAAGGTTGACAAGACGACTGACTGAGAGAAGCAAGTGAGTTTGCAGTTTTTGGTTTGGGAGGTCAGAACCTGGGTGGTGATGACAGACATGGAGATAGAGGTAAAGTGTCACCTACACACTTGGTGATGATGAAATGTGAATCCGTATTAGGTCTGAGTTGGGGAAAATAAGTCATGGTTAGGTTCATTCTAAGACTTAAAGGACCCTATTGTGATCTAAAATGTCCTCTAAAGTCCCATGTATTTAGAGGTGTGTCTTTTGGAAGGTGGTTGAATCCTAGGAGCACTGTATTAATGGATCAGTCCACTGATGAGTTCATAGCTGAATGTGCCGTTAGAAAGTAGAGCTAACATGGAAAGGAACAGTTGGTACTTACATTGTTTGATCAATTTTGCATGCTTAAACCTGATAATTTGAGCAACTGTTTTGAAAATAACATGCAATATAATAATCATTGTTAATTTCCTATCTTATTTTGAAATACCATATAATTTTTATTCTCTTTAAAATTAAAAAAAGAAAAGTAGTGTTGGGTTGCAGGAAAGTTGTACCTGTTGTGACCTAGAAGGGTATATTTTTGTTCCTAGCTCTTCCCTTCTGATTCCTGGCTGCTATAGGTTGAGCCCTTATCCTCCACCATGCCATTTTCTGCCTTCCTTGGACTCAGATGACTATGGACTGAACCCATTGAAACTGTGAGCCAAAATAAATCTCTCCTCTAAGTTATGAGTGTTGGATATTTTGTCACAGTAACAGAAATGTGATATAGACCTGTAACTATGTCTTATCATCTTATTAGGCAAACTATGTACCTGAATAGTGACAGTATGTCACTACTCAGTATGTGACCTATTACCCCCACCCCATACTTGAGATTCATTTGAGAAATCACCTCATGGCTTTATGACTTCTTGCCTCCTCCCAACCTCTGTGCCCAGCTGAGTTAGGTGTTCTTGCTTTTTCAGTTTCTGTGGTAAAGTTCAAAAAAATTTCTTGGCCGATTTGTGTTGTAATGGTTTCATGGACCATCTGTTTCTAGTAGATGATAAGCTGTGTAGGAGCAGAAAATAATGGCTTACCTGTTTTTGTACTGTTGACTTTTGCATGGAGAAGGGACTTAAATGCTTCATGAATGACAGTGGATATCAGCTTCATTCTTTGCTTACTTTTGATAAATTATAGTATACATGCCCCTAGACTGTTACTGATTGCTGTGGAACTCTAGCTCATGTGTTAACTTTATTCATACAGGGATTAATAGGAAATGCAAGGTGAAAAACTTAAAGTAGAATTACTTTACTAGACATGGTAGCACATGCCTGTAATTCCAGCTACTCAAGAGCTTGAGGCAAGAGGATTGCAAAGTTTTTGGCCAGTCTGGGCAATTAGCAAGACTTTGTCTCAAAATGAAATTTAAGGGCTGGGAAAGCAGCTCAGTGGTAAAGTGATCCTTAGCATGCCTGAGACCACATTTCAATTCCCAGTACTTAAAAAAAAAAAAGAAGGGGCTGGGGAATTTAGCTCAGTGGCATAAGCGCCTGCCTGGTAAATACGAGGTCATGAGTTCAATCCCTGGTACCAAAAAAAGTTAAAAATAAAAAAAAGAAAATGGTTTCTGTCTGTTATACCTAGAGAGAGGTAATAAATATGAGGAAAAAATCTAGACATTAAACAAATAGTAATTCATAGTAATTTAACTGAAAGCAACTATGGCAAAACTTCTGTTCCTTTTGTATGTAATATAACCTGATAATAGTAGTCATTAAATTTTATTTGACAGACAAGTTTTCAGTACACTGGAGCTTACAGTAGGACACAGCTAGCATATGAGAGTACCAGAAGCAGGTCTGAAGTTCTGGCAAAGAAACTTAGAGTTTCTTTCTAATGAAGTTTCTAACAAAGAAACTTAGAAAATGTACATTACTGTACATTACTGAATAGCAAATGACACAAAATCAAGACATTATTGTTGGGTGAATAAGTTTTAGTAAAACATTTTATTACAGTAAACCTACAACATATCACTTTTAAATGCTCTTTAACAGTTTAAAATTTTATTGTTCTATAAAGTTACTTACTTTTAAAAGTACCACATTAAAATTTACCCACATTTAAAACACTAGTTTAAGGGTCCCAAAATGATGAAGAAGAGCTAACATGTATAAGAAACAATGCTTTTTAATAATAAATTTGCAAGTGATAAAAATCAAATAATTTGATCCCTAAAAAGCAGCTAAGGTCAGCTTACTCTGAAGTACACAGACAAGGTATCAATAACATAAGATTCTGAACCTATAGGTAGTGTTACATTTATTAAGTGTCTTATTAAAGTTCCCACACAGCCACATATATTACTTGCTAATCTCTGGTATAACAGTAAACTCAGCATGTTGGGATGGAGGAATGACCTGTTAGGTAATAATACTAATGTATTCAATACTAACAAGGCATGTGCAAGTGAATGAAATGTGTATATAAACCAGCACCCACAACTAAAATGAGACAAGTTGATATTCCAAAGTCGAAACTGTAAATGAGACACATGCTAGGTTTAAATGCTTGTTTTTTAACACAAGCAAGAAAATGCACAAAGTTCTCATCACTGAGAAATGCAGTTTCTCAGGCGGTAGGAAACGGACCAATTGGGAACTCTAAGCCATGGAACTAGCAAACTGGGCAGCCCCAAGCAACTCCATGCTGACAGGTTTCTAAACCCCACAACTGTTGGTCAGACTACTCTTATTACCTTGACAGGATGTTCTCAAAATGCTTTCCAAGAAGCTTCTATCTGCTGGCATGCCCGAAGATAACGTAGTTGGGCTGCTTCTACACAGCTCTCTTGGGAGCCAGCCCCTCAAAAGGCACACAGCATTGGAAAGACTGGCTCTCTGTGTCACCTGGGTGGGGGTGCTCATTTGGCCTTCCTTCTCTTCTGAATGAGTCCACACAGAATGAGTGTGGTGATGACACCGTGTAACCCCAGGACTCAGGGAGCTGCAGGCAGGTCTACAAATTCAAGCTCAGCTTGGGCAGTTTAGTGAACTACAGAGACCCTGTCTAAAATAAAACAGATGAACAACAAAGGAGTGGGTTGGGGATGTAGCCCAGTGTGAAGGCCCTGAATTCAAGCACCAGTACAAAAACGAAACAGAACAATACACACTCACCCCCCCCCCACACACACAAGATAATAATAAACTTTTAGTTTCTGGAGGGATATCACTTTGGTAATGACTGGAATAAACTATGATATGGTACCGGATAGTCTAAACAAATGTTAAATTTGAAATAAGTTGTCTCATTTTTCACTTTCCCCTAAAAGCAGGGAGGCTGCATTTTACTTGGATCAAAACCATAAATCAAACAACTCATTCTTTAAGAAAATTTATTCAAACCTCTACAGGGAACTAGTGTAAGCTTGTGCAAGACATACATTTAGAAGTGGATCAGCACACCACATTCTTCAACACAGGCAGTTGCTGCATTATTCCCAGATGTGCACAATCCAGCCAGCATGGAGTCCTCTGCTACTCCGTTTTGGCCTTCAAAGCTGCTTCTTCTCTCAGACGAGCTTTCTTTTCTAAGTTCAAGCTTGTTAAAGACTCATTTCTTTTGGCAGCCTAAAGTGAAGCACATTTGAACAGGTGATTGCAGCAGGCCGGGAAGGCTATACCTGCCTTAGCCTGAGGGTAGCAGGGTCAACAAGGAGGGCAGGCTGGGCATGGGCGCTGCCCTCCCTGTGTGTTTTTTCTGATGCTGCCCATCTGAGCTGAGAGGAGTGTGTGCCTCTTCCTTTTTGTCCTTTATGGGCCCCTGCTCTAAATCTCGGAACCTCAGACTATCAAAATATTGTTACTGATGACTTCCAGTAATAGTTGTCCTAACACACCATTCTTCGAGAATAAACAGCAGGAAAGGCAATCATCCCTAGTGCCCCCCATGTGGACGTTACATTTCTATGAAGCTGACCTGTAGGCCAGTCTCAACCTTTTCAGGCCAAATAACTGAAACTCACTCCACATAAACTGGTCTTTTCTTATATCTGTGTTATTGCACGTGCAAAGAATTAGGTAAGGTATGGGGTATGGTATACCTTTAAGATAAATGAGACCTTACCTTAAAAGAAAACAGACGAGGGGAGGTTAAGGCAGGAATGGAAATAGCAGGTGATGGTGAGGATAAAATATACAATGGCTAATTTCTCTTACCTAAATTGCCTCCAGTTAAAAAATTCTCCATTTCAGTAGCATTTACCAAGTTTTAGAAATGGCAATGCCATGAAAATATTGACAGGAACTCTCCGGCACACAGTGTACAGCTGTGTCACTAAGAAGATCCCCGGGAGAATAACCTGCTCCTGGAGTGAGTGCTGTGTGTATAATCCCATATAAAGCAACACCGATTTCTCAGGATTCCAGAAAGCTGTGTATCTGGGCCACATGTTCCTGAAGGATTTAGTCTGAGAACTATCATGAAGGGCAGAGAGGGGACAGAGGAACACTGAAGATGACCCGATTTAGTGTTTTCAAAAGAACTTTGACTAGGGCAGCGTTCTGGGTCCTTTGTACTCCTGTGAAGTCAACCTGGAGTGGTCAGTATTTCCATGTAACTAAGACTCCAAAGAGCCAAATGTTTACTTTTACTTTGGAATCAAGGATGTGTGGAAGAATCTTTTTCATATTTGGTAACAGTTACAAAATATCTCTTTTCACATGGAAATTGTGACACACAGACATTTTTTTAAAAGGGTTGGTCAGGACCACTGAATATAAAAATAACTATCAGCCCAGTGTGGAGGTGCATCCCTGTAATCTCAGCACTCTGGGAGGACGAGGCAGGAGGTTTGCAAATCAGAACCCAGCCCAGGCAACTCAGTAACTTTCTGAGACCCTGACTCAAAGAATTTCTTTTGCTTCTTTTTAAATTTAAAAAGGGTTGGAGAATGTACCTCACTGTAAAGGTCCTGGTTCAATCCCCAATACTGAAAACAAAACAAACTTTTGGGCTGGGGCTGCAGCTCAGGGGTAGACTTGCTGAAGGGAAGCGGAGGGGAAACGCACGCGCGCACGTGCACACACATACACACACATAGAGGATGCTTTAAAAACATGCGAAGGGTTTTTATGCCAGGTTCCTATTTCTTAATTCTTATATAAACAACACGTTTTGTACAAAACTAATGTAGCTGCTCGCGGGTGTGCAGAATTAGTCTTTGCTATCTATCCAAGGCGGAGCTCTCCCATTTGCCACCACTGTGTCTTATTTTGTGTCCACTCTCATGCAGGAAGCACGTTCCCCTTCTCACATGTAAGTGAGGGGCCACTCCCTGCCTCCCAGATTCACTGGGGGAGCATGCAGGGACAAAGGGGAACCCGCTCTCACCTGCTTGCCTTCAATAACCATCACGATACATCCTAGCACCGTCAGGGCAATCATTATGTAACTGATCTTCACCCGCACCTTGTTCTTCGCAGCATCAAGCATCTCAAACCTGATGATACAACAGGAGTGAGACAGACATTACTAACCTTTCTCTTTCTCAGTTACAGCAGGGTAACAAGCTCTGTGACAACTCCAAAGTGTAGTGGTGTCTCCACACATAGAAAAAGCAGTGGAATCTGAGGATCTCACCGTAGCTTGGGGATGATAGGTCATTTTCACAACTCTTTTTATTTGTAAACAGCAAGAAAAAAAATTTAAAGTATAAATGAAGATTTTTTTTTCTGGTAATTAGGCTAGCCTTGAACTCTGTGGTCGTCCTGCCTCAGCTTCTGGGATTCCGGGCATGTGTTACCTCACCCAGAAAAGTATAAGTGAAGAAAATGTGAAAATAAAGCCAGGCACAGAACAACAAAGATGTGGCAGGGGAGAAGAACAAGAAGCTAAGACCTCCTGGGAGTTGGCACTGTGTGCAGACTGAATGGGGGACAGCCAGACACCAGTCCTCTCCTGTGGGTCAGCACCATTCGCAGACTGTGGGGGAGGAAAACAAGAAGTCAACAAAAAGCTTAGACTGCCTATGAGTGGGCACCATGTGTGGGCTGACTGGGGCACAGCCAGACACCAGTCCCTTCCAGCATGCAGGCAGATAGACAAAAAGAGCCAATGTCTCCCTCCTACCCATAAGCGACCAGCTGATCTGGAGAAACAAGGCTGTGATGATAGCTAATGAGATCAAATACAATTTAATGCTTGTAGTGTTTAATGTTTCACTGATTTTGCAGGTCTAACTAAAGTCAGTAGTTTGATCATCTATTCAGAGGACAACAATATGCAATGTAGCATATATAAGGGAATCTCCTTCTGAAGGTGGTGGCCATTGTTAATTCTCTATTGTCTTTTATTTCAAAGTCCTGTATCATTCTCATTGTTTTGTTTGGTTAGGTTTTATTCTGTTTTATCTTGTTTGATTTTGTTGTATCTGATGGTATGGGCAGCTATTTCAAAGATGACAAGACAGATTGTGGCAGCCATTTTGGATTCACTATTATCTTGTTTTGAAGTCCTGTATTGCATTCATTGTTTTGTTTTTATTGGTTCTGTGTATGTTTTGTTTGATTTTACTATGTGTGAAGGTATGGGCAGCTATTTTGAAGACAACAAAAGGCATTATGGTAACTATTATTGATTTCCTATCATCTTGTTTTGAAATTCTGTCACACTGTCTTGTTTTGATTTGCTTTATTGTTTTATTTTGCTTGGTTTTATTCTTAAAAAAAAAAAAAAAGCTGAGATTGGTGGCATATACCTGTAATCCTAGCACTCAGGAGGCTGAGGCAGGAGGATGGTTGCAAATTTGAGACCAGGCTGGGCTACAAAGTGAGCTCAAGGCCTGCCTAAACTACATGGTGAGACCCTATCTCAAAAAGACAAAACAAAACAAAAACAAACAAAAACCAACAAAGATGAAAACAGCATGATGTATTAACCTACAAAGCATTAATCCATACAGCATAATCTTGGCCCTAGTGTTGGTTCTCAAGTTTCTAGCTGCCAATGCTAAAAGTGAAACCAGCAGCGACTTCTCCCTGGGTTCTTCAGAAGATTACATGACATACTCATCTGAAGTATATGCTGAGAATAACTGCTGTAGGTTCCAACATAAAGCACAATTTAGAAAGAAAACAAATATGAGAGCGTTAAACAACATGCACCATATAACCCAGCTTTTCATTGTCTTGAGCTGGGAACAGACTAGAGAATTCATCTGAACTGGGAGAAAGAGCCTGTAAGTGACAATCCTTTCATATCTGTCTAGTAACTAACATCCTGCTGTAACTTGAGTGACACTGTACTGGCGTCTGTGGCCTTTGACAGGCGCTAAGAGTGCAACTCTCCTGGCCTGTCCAGTGACCAAGTGCGGGAACAGAAAGTCCAGGGTTGGCTGGATCACTGCTCCTGCATGAAAGGTAAGAGGCCTCCTGGGGAATGGTGACCATAGGGTGCTGGACAGAACCTCCAGGCAGGGGCGTGGGCAGGCCCCAAGCTGAAGAACTTCCGCCTCCTCAGCAAAGGTGTACACAGGGGGCCACTGCCTCCAGGTGACAGAATGTGAGTGCTTTTTACTTTTTATTTTATTGATACATTTCAGATACACATCATGATCACATTCACCATTGGAAGCCTGTACCTATACATGATATATCTTCCTGCCTCTTTTTTCCCCATCTTCCTCTCCTCCCTTCAACCCCTCTTCTTCTCCTTATTTACAGAAGCTTTGTTTCTATTTTTTCCTTCTTTTCTTGTCCCTTCATGCTTTTACTCCCCTGCCCCCCAATATTTAACATATATTTGAGAACACTTGGAGGAATCCCAGGGTCTGGGTCAGTATAGGCAGGCAGACGGGCCCTGAGAGCCCTCTACCTACAAGAGCTGGGAGCTGGAAGGCACAGAAGCTGGTCATGAAGGAGGGCAGCAGGAACCACAGCTTCTGAAGACAGTGACTGCTCCACAAAGAGCATCTGAGACCCCACCCACCACAAACTCCATCTGACAGGAGTCTGTTAACTGGTATTTCTAACTGAAGTGCTGGGACCCTCATGGAGAGCATGTATTTTACATTTAAGGGAACATGAAGCAGTGAAATGCATGCAGTAAGGCCATGACACTGCCACCCACACCATCAGAAGCAATGAAAATGAGCACATTACGTGGAGACAGACGGCTGCCCAGCCCAGAGCAGAACCTTCCAGGGTGGCTGAGCAGGCAGCACTGTGGGTCTGGGGAACCCTGAACCGACCACATGGCAGACTAAGGGAGGTGTCCTGTAGAGCACCAATCAGGGCACTGGGTACATGCCAGCTTATTCACTGCAGGGATATTCAGAGGGAAGCTGAGAAGGGCCAGGACTTCCCTGCTAAAATAAAATAATTCTAGTGACAATAATGTGCTACCTCACTGGATGGACAGAAGCAGAAGGACCCTATGGAATCTATCATAGGCAGAAAGCAAATACAGTGTACCCATCTGGAAAAGATGTTTTGTACGAGACCAGATCTTTTCCACCATAACTTAAAATCAGGGCAAGAGAGTTTGGAAGAGTTTTTTGCTGGAAGGGAACTTGAGAGGCTTTGTCTGAAGTCTCTGTCTGAGTGGAATGATGTGCACAAGGCAGACAGCATGGCCTTCTCAGAACCCAACCTGGCCACAATGCCAACTGGTCAGTGTCCTCAGCATCAGGCTGGAGCACTGCTTCTAACTTGGGTGGTGACAGTGCTCTTTCTGTCCCTGCAAGGTACACTAGGCAGTGTTTGCAGACATCCTTTTGTTTTTATTTTGAGACAGGGTCTCATTATGCAACCCAGCTTCCTGCCTCAGCCTCCCAAGTCCTGGGATTACAGGCATGAGCGACCTTGCCTGGCTCTGGACATGTCTTATTTGGCACGATTGACAGAGACTTTCTAGCATCGAGGGGGCAGTGGCAAAAGCTGCTTCTAAATGTCCTCCAATACACAAGACAGCTCTACAGAGCAAAAATATCCTGGCCCCAGGGTCACTGATAGTGAAGCTGAGAAAGCCTGGGTTGGAAGCCCCGTTCTCATCACTGTGAAAACGTCCATGGTAGCAGCTAAGACTAGGTATGAGGAACCGGTGATAGAACACACTCTTTCTTGCCCCAGACAAGAAATGGTTCTGCTGTGGTAGACCTTTCTCCATGACTACATCTCTGAGGTTTCGACTTGTACAGAGGACAAGTTGACTCCCACTCAGGGTTTTGGAGCTTCCATTGTGATGAACTGCCCCACTGCTCTGGGCCTGTGGTGGAGGCAGAGACATGTGGTGGAGCAAGACCATTGCCGCATGGCTGGAGAGCAAGAGGAAGAAGAAAGCAGGGCCCTGCAGTTCCCTGTGAGGACACATATCAAATCCTGAGGGCCCGCCTGCCAGGCCCTGGCTCTTAAAACTTCCACTACCTCCCAACAGCGCCAGCCTGAGGACCAAGCCTTTAAACACACAGGGCTCTGGGGGACACCTCTGGTCCAAGCTATACCAACTGCACTTTTATGCCTACTTTTATGCCTAAAGCTGAATCTTGAGATTATGTAAAATATAGTAGTTGTACCTAATTGATACACCCAGATTAAAAACACACTAAGAAGTATGGTTTAGTCACACTTCTGTAGCTAGGGGCTGAAGCCCAATCACCAACTGCCTTTGTATACCTCAGAGCTCTTCACTGGTCATTATGTAACACACCAGGGATAAGTGTTGTTTTGTAAACACTGTTAATTCCAGGTACTTTTCAAAGACAAAACATTTAGAGGAGTAAACAATGTTTCTAATCCAGGAAGTACAGAAGCTAAAGCAGGAAGATCACTGTGAATTTGAGGCCAGCCTGGGCTACACAGAGTTTAAGGCCAGCCTGAACTATAAAGTGACACCTGTCTCACAAAACAAAACAAAAAAACCAGAGCTGAACTTGGTTCAGAGGTTTTAAAGAGTCAGAACTCAGAGGTACTGCTTTTCCCTTCAAACAGTAAGCGGAAGCTGCTTGCAGCTGTAGGCGTGGCACTCACGAGATCGTCTCTGGAATTTGGTCCTTGCTCTTGAAGCGACCTGACCACAGTAGAATCCTCTTCTCCCAGTCCGTGGGTCTATGCAGTGGCACTTGATGGCTGTAAGTGCCTGTGGGGAGAGCAAACAGAATGCTTACCCAAGACTGTGCCTCAGATTCAACTACAGTAAAATGCCACTTACGTGCTAGTTATTCATTACACAAATGCCATGGCAGCACTTCACCCTTATTAGAACTCTATTTGAATGGAATTTGAAGGAATATTCAGATGAGGTTCTAAAATTCCCTGAGGTAAAATAAAAGCACTGTTTCTGAATACAAGCCTTAGTTACTGAAAAGTGAATGAATACTACATGCAAAGATAGGAAGATAAGGATAAACTAAGGGAATAATGAAGCCACATGTGGTAGCATATACTTATGATCTCTCCTACTCATGAGGCTGAAGCATGAGCACCACAAGCTGAAGGCCAGACTAGGCAATTTAATAATCCCTACCTAAAAAAAGAAAAAAAAACCCCTGCTGAGAATATAGCTCAGGAGATGGTTCCTGGATTTGATTCCCAGAATGGGGGTTGGGGATCTGGATGTGGGAGGTGGGAATAGGGGTAGGGGGAAGAGGAGGTGGGAGGACAGTGAGAGCTTGTCTGAATTTAACAGGGTAGGAAAAAGTTTATATGGTACAATCACATTAAAAGTCCTTGGAGCTGGGAGTAGGGGCTCATATCTGTAATTCCTGCACTTAGGAGGCAGGAGGACTGCCAAAACTTCCAGGCCAGCGTAACCTACAAAGCGAAACCCCATCTCAAAAAAGCCAAAAAGTAAATGAACTGCAAACTTAAACCCAGCTTGGGGAACTTAGCAAGACCCTGATTCAAAATCTAAAAAAAAGAGTAATGCACAAAACACACAAAAGTGACAGCAAAAAAGAAAAGTCACCAGAGAAAAGATACAGAAAGAACCAAAAGCATGAAAAGAGGTTTAAAGGACAGAAACAGTTCTTATCTTTGTATCTTTCTAATATTTGGAATAATTCCAAATATTTAGTTTTTAAAAACTCTAATACCCATTAAGAGTATTTCAGAAAAGTGCAGATCTGAAAAAGGGAAAATTACAACCATCCCTAATTTTTTTACAGCACAACCACTATAGATAGATATGCATATAAATAATATATATATACACACACAGTATACATATATACAGTATATATAGTATATATATAGTATGTGTGTGTATATATATATATATATAGTAGATATACATACATATATATAGTAGATATACATACATATATACACACATATATATATGTATATATAGTATATATATATATATTTTGTTTTGAGACAGAGTCTCACCATGTAGTTCAAACTGGACTGGCCTTGAACTCACAGCAATCCTCTTGCCTCAGCCTTGCCTCAGCCTGGGATTACGGGTGTGTGGCACCATCCCTGACAACCATTATATTTTAATTGCCATTAATTGTCTCAGGTTTATCACTGTGAGCACGTAGGCATGTGAGTGCACGCATATGTGTGTGTGATGCATATGCTTATATAGAACATTTGATTTGGTTTGCTCATTAATGTAACGTTTTCCATACTAGTACATGATATTTAGAAGCACCATTTCCAACAAAGCATAATGTCACTAAGTAGACCTAACATACATTATTAACCATTCCCTATTATTTAACATTTTAATGTATGTTTAATTTTCAAAATACATAAAAATGGCAAGACTATACTCCATGCTTTCTCTACACACACTGATTATCCTTTAGGATACCTTGGGATGGAATGCCAAGTCAAAGGGCAGAAGCGTTTTTAAGCACTTGGTAACATTCATTAGGGATCATTCTTTCCACTGGCCAAGACCTGCCTGGGCCTAGTTGCGGAAAATCAACAGGCGGATTGCAGTTAACACAGCACACCCTTCCTTCCCATGCAGTGTCAGTGATAAGGTCTGAGCTGCTTTGGTGCATTTGGACCCACACAGAAAGCTCAGTGTGACTGGAAGCAAGAAACAAAAATGACACATGGGCAGAAGCAACAGCACAATATGGGAAACTGAACTCTGCGATGGGGATGATGTGGGAGTCTTGCCACGCCCTCTCTTCTGGGCTGATTCCAGGGTGCCCCATTCCTTGGGAGTATTCTACTCTGTAACTGAAAAACCAATAAAAACTTACTGGTTGGAGCTTTGGGACTTTCCCGTGGTTTGGTGCAAAATCCACTTATTCTCTTCAAATCAGTGGTCCTGGTAAACCTTAGTGATGAGGAAGCATGGCTTTCATATAACGGAAAAAAATTCCCTAGAAAAGAAAGGAAAAAAATGTCTTAAAGAAAGAAAATAAAATGTTTTCTCAAGATGATAAATTCTGGTGACACACACTTGTAATCCCAGCATTTCAGAGGCTGAGGCAGAAAGAGTGAAGTTAAGCCCAATCTGGGCATCTTGGTGAGACCATGTCTGAAAATAAAAAATAAAAAGGGCTGAAGATGCATGAAGGCCCTGATTTAATCCCCAGCACAGTTGTATATATAAATAGCTGTATATAAAAACTACTCAGTTTTTTAAAAAATTTAGAATCACAGCACATAAACACAGTATTACAAACCCCTATGTATTCATTGTCAGTATTTGCCAACAAATAGTTTTATCTAAACCTAACCATTCTGCACCTACTAAAGCACATCCAAGCATTACATTAATTCTTCACCAATATTTCAGTATGCACCATAAAATAATTTATCAAAATCATATCCAGAATACCTCTAATAACTAAAATATATATATATATCCTTAATACAACACACGATCAAATCGTATCAAGTTTAAATTCCCTTGAGGATTTTTCGATGGCTAATTTATTCTAATGGTACACACTACATATGGTTGATGCTCCCCGAGTTCCTCTGAACCCATAGATTTCTTCTCCCTTATGAGTTTTTCTTGTCATTTATTAGTTGAAGAAGTAGTGTCATGAGTTTCCCTCATTTCTGATTCTGTTCATTGCATCCTGGTGTGGTGTAACATTTTTCTAACTCCAGTATTACCTGAAAACAGATTCTGGACACGATAAAACTCAAATTTAGCAAGACTGTGACACAGTTATACTGCACACCTCCCATCACCTCAAGACCTATGTGCCAATTTTGTTATATCAAAATTGATCAGTAAATGCTATTAGTCTGATCTGCCCCTTTATAACGTTTCTCATCAACCTTTCATCTGTTTATCTTGCAATGGATTTTTTTTTGTACCAGGAATCAAATACAGGACCTTGCATTTGCCAGGCAAGTGCTGTGCCACTGAGCTACATCCCCAGCTTCATCTGTTTTTAACAGCAAAGGTGACTAATTTCCTAGCTCCATTCTTCATGAGGAGCTGCAAAATGGCTTTCCATTTTTCTATTTTCCACACTATGTGGTTATTCGAAGGTATGCCATACACAAAATGTAGGATTAATGCTTCATTCTTTTTTTGCTAGTTTTCAAATTAATCAGCTGGAGTTCCTTGTAACCTTCAGGTTTAAAATAGCCTGAGGAACTCCTGCACTTTAACATGCAATGGATTCCAGTGTATTTCAGTTATTGTCTCTAATGCTCAAATATTCCCATCTGTAGTGACTGAGAACCCTTTGGTTGGTTCTTGAGTCCCATCAATATGTGCTCTGTGTTCAGAGAGAATCCACACTCTCCGACAAGACATTTCAGGCTCATTTAAAACATTTCCTGCTCCTGACTTGGAATTGCACATTCTTCCTAGGGCTCCTCAAAGAGTAAACATTTCGGTGTTATGGCAGCACACACCTGTAATCACAGCACCTGGGAGGCTGAGGGAGGCAGATCATCAGCTGA
>PVJX010022674.1:0-30259 GCA_004027295.1 Dolichotis patagonum
GCTGAGAATCAAACAGCCCATGCACCACCACCACCCTCCCCTGCATTAGCAGATAGGAGCCAGAGGTCTGAGCATCTCTTGGAAGGTTGACCATATGCAATATGGCAAATAGGCGGGATTTTCTTCTACCATCTCTTTGAAGGCAAATATTATTATCACTGTTTTGCTTTGTTCTGATTAATTGTATTGCTCTATTCAATATTCTGTTTTGATAAATTCTATAATGTTCTGTATTTCCTTTGGTTTTGCTATACCTGATTGGACAACGATTGTGAGGATAACGAGATATACTATGGTACCTATTACTGTCATCCCAGTAACCTGCTGTGAAGTTCTGTACCAATTTCACTGCACTGTCTCAGTTGGCTTTGTTCTGTCTTATTCTGTTGTATTTCACTACCTTCGAAATAATAAAAAAAAATTTAATGTAATACAGCACAGTAATTAGACCTCCTAATCAACTCCCACATAAGTCTGCATGTAGAAGAGCAATCCCATCATTAGTCCATTTAAGATAGAAATCACAAACACATAAAAATAATCAGGGCTTCCAATCCTCCACGGTTCTCAGAGTCACTAGAAGATCCCATTCTGGTGCATTCCAGCAAGCCTTAGTCTATATTCCCCAAAAAATTCATTATTCCTGTGTGTATGAAATATTAGTACGCTAGGACTACCTCTGGATAGAGAGAGTTGTTTCGCTATATTAATTGCAAAGCACTATTCAGTAAGGCTCTCATTCATAATCATCCACAGGTCTTCCAAACATGAAGGTGTTTCAGAACAATAAAGTCCAGTTTTATTGCAAAAAGACATCTACCAAACATTCCAAAGTGGAGAAGTGAGAAAAAAGACAGCAGTTCTCAAAAAATGTGAAATGTATCCAATGCAAAATTCCCACAAAGGCTGCGGGTCCCCAGGGTCTTCAGGGCATGCACCCCCCGGGGCCCCATCCATGGACCTGGCCACCCCCCACCCCACCCCACTCTACCCCCGCATGCGTGTCCAGAGCTGCTCTTCCCGAGCACCCCCTACCGCCCCCCTTTAAAGGATCTCAAAGGATTATAGGCCAGTGGTTCTGTGGGGTGGGGGAAGAATTCTCTGTTTGGACTTTGTAATCAGGGTCTGAATCACAAGATGCCCCAGGTGTTTACCCGCCTCCCTCTCAAAACACTCTAAAACCAACAGTTGACAGTGAACCCCCAAACACTGTCCCGAAGGCTTGTTTTATACTAACTGGGCTACTATAAAAAGTCAGTTACAGCCTCTAGTTTCCACAAAGGGCTAAAGTGTCTCGAACCATTTAGAAAATAAAAAAGAAAGAAAATGTTTTTAGAGAATTGTTTGCATTCTCAACAACCCTTGGAAAGGACAGGAATGTTAGGTGAGGGGTGACCTTCCACCTCAGGAGGACATACTAGGAACATGCAGACTGTATACCTTACAAACACATTTTTAAGGTTCACGTATGAGTGTGAAAACCCCAACTTGTTCAAACTTTGGCTATAGAGATGTAAGTACTTTGAGATTTTAAAAAGAAATGGGAGACAACTTTGTTCAATATTTGATGTCAAGTCTTTGCTTGAATCTGAGTAATTCCAGCATAGATGTCTTCAGATACCACAGTCAATCCAGGCCCAACAAGTGGAGGAGAGAGAGAGATTTAGAAGCAGGAAGAAGCTTCAGTGATACCTGATCTAGTGAAAGCAGAGAGAGATTGTTCTCAAAATACTGGAAATGGACGAGGAAGGAGTTGGCATCCATGGCGTCAATGTGGGAGCACGTCACACCTTTGACCAGCTGCCTGACACTAAAAAACAAAGCCAGGACAGGGAGAAGAAGGGGTAGAGAGGAAGAGAGAGCAGGTTCATTTTGACATAGGTACAGATAGGACTGTCCAGCTCTCCCTCCAGAGGGCTCTTCAGCTGGGACTAAGACATGTGCTCCTACCTCAGGAGTTCCTCAGGCCGTCCGGTCACCTTTGACAGAAACTCATACAGAAACAAGGCCTGAGGGAAGAGAAAGATCAAAAAGGCAGATGAAGCCTCACACTATGAGGCACATAAGGAAGGTGCTCTATGATCCCATTTTACAGATGTGAAAACAAGCTGAACAAAGTATGTTACTAGCCCAGAACTAAATGCTTGCTAAGTGGCTATGACAATTAGAACTGGTGTTAGAGTAATCCTAGAGGTCATGTGGTTATATTCCAGACCATTTTCTACACTTCTACAGGGCAAATAGGAGCAAAGCCAAGAGCAGCAGAGCTGGAGTTTTAAGAAGCCGCAGGGCTCTGCAGGCCTGCAGTCATGAGCACAGGGTGTCCAAAGCCAAAGCAGCTGAAGAGCCCAGGATTAGGAGTGCCATCAATAAGGGGAAGCCTGCTGCAGTGCGTTCCCGCAAGCCCTCCCAGATGAGCACTCTAGGAGAACAATACATGGGCGACAGGGGACTCATTTGTTTTAAGGAGCGTAATTTTACAGAATACCTAACTTGCAGATGCAATCAAGTACGACATTCATCTATTTTATAGACTTTGAAACTTTGAGCGTAATTCCCCGAACGGAGTAAATTATGAGCTGGCACTAGACAGAAGCTTTTGTAACATGGCAGCCGAGGGCCTTCAAATATCTCAAAGGCCCAAATGAGAGGAGTAGCGATGGAGGGAATCTCTGGTCACTCTGTGTGTGACCCTGTAGATTTTCTAGGGCCCAAGGTCAGCTTCAAGGATCCTCTCAAGATCTTCCCCATCTCAAGAAATGGCAGCTCCATGAATTCAATTGCTGGGACAAAAATATCTTAAAGTCATTGCTGGCAGGGTACATTTTCCAAAGTAAAATAATTGCTCTTGCCACTGAATGTGGTGGTGGTTTGTGACACACTATCAACCACTGTAATATCATCCAACCATGTGAGATGCCTGAGCAAGACTCTCTGGAAAAGAGAGGGATTTGGTGGAGGGTCTGTTTTGTTCATATCTACATTTCTAGAACCATGACCAACACTGGGCATGTGATTAGCAGGTGCTAATAAACATTTGAGGAGTGAGTGAAATGGAAATAGATGAACTGGACAGGAAAGCTCTATGGCTAGGCATCAGTCTCCCCAGGCTACCTCAGTGCCAGCTGCAGTACTTAATAATGCACATGATGACCACTAACATAGCACATTGTGCATGGTCAGGTGGCATGATTCAACAATCCTCATGAGAAATTATCCCCACTTTGCACAGAGAAAGTTTCTCCAAAGCTAATAAATAAATAGGAGCCAGAATTCATGCTAGCTCTTGTCTCACTTCTTAACACTAGGCTATTCTGCCTCCTGGGTAGAATCACACAGAAAAAAATTGGTCTTACCAAATTAACCCTAAAACAGACCATTCCCAGAAACAGAAAGACAGGACTGATTCTGCACAGATCCTGCTAGTACCTGGCTCCTCCGAAGCTCCTTCTCCTTCAGGACCGTAGAGTTGAATCGGAGTTCTCGCCTTAAATCAAAGAGAGACACTTCCTTGAAGAGAGCCCCTTGCAACTCCACAATGCCTGGGGCTGTGTCTCCTGCTTCTTTCAGCTGTCCCAAGTGAGAAGAAAGACAGTGAGAACCTTATAAAAGGTGCGTGGAGATTTGGGTAAGAACTGGGACTGCTCCACCGGCAATAAACTCCATCAGATCTACTTAGCAACTCCATGAGGAATACAGTATCATCATCTCCATTTTGAGGTGGAAAAATTAAGGCTCAAAAAGTGACTGCTTGAAAGTCACTATATGACATTCAAGCTGAAGTCTGTGTTATTCAAAAATCCACACTTTTTTAACCACACCTGCTCCTACCATCCACAAGGAGCTTATATGCAGCTTAAAGACCTTGGCCTTGATTTCTTAACTGATTCTGCAGTCAGACACAGTGGACTCAACAGGAGAAGATGCCTGACAGTCCCACTGCCAAGTGAGAACGGCACATAGGCATGACTTTGGACTCCAGAAGGGGCCTTTCAGAAACACTCTGAAAACTTCAGGTTCATTTTGGACTTGACAAACAAGTCGGGGTTTTTTTTTTTTATTTAAGGTTATTAGATCATGAAATCTTGTTCAAGAAAAGCCTTCCAAATCAGACTGGTTAGAGGAGCAACAGAGTCTGTCTGGAAGAACTACAGCATGGTCAAAGGTTGTGTCTGAGAAAAGGAAAGATAAGCCTTCAGGAGAGGCATTTTTAGGATTCAGAACACCTCAATACACCAGTGACCAAGGTAATCACATCTCTGGACAAACAGCTCAGTGTTCCAGCCCACTCACAAAAGCCCCAAATCACACTCGCAATGAGCCACCATGTGGCTAAGGACTGGACGTCTTCCTCTCACCTTGCTGAGAACACCGTGCTGCTGGGCGGGTGACAGATTTGACATGTGCTGGGAGACTGTGCTTCTCAGGACCTGCACCAGGTCCTTGCGGTCCATGTTGTAGAAGGCCTGCGTTCCAACCCCCGCCAGCAGCGCCCCCATCTGGCTTACATTGTAGAAAGACAGCACCTGGCAAAGGGAGGCACAAGGGTGAGACTTGGCACTGGCCTTTTGCGCCCCAGACCTACCGGGCCTGTCCGCATGTTGGGTGTCAGGCACGTGTTCAGGGATCTGCTGTGGGAATTACTGTGTCAGTCAAACCCATACCATAAATGTTAAGAAGTGGTGCCCTTGAGGCCCAGCAGGTTTGAGTGTGTGCGTTTAATTTGAACTGACAACATTTAAAAATTACTTTTAATTTTTAGATCAACTTCTTTTATGAAAAGAAACTCCCATAAACATCCACATTTGAGCTTCTGTTTCTAAAAAAGAAATCTAAACATCAGGGAACTCAGGTTCACATTTCCACCTAGCCACAGTTTGTAAGGGCTGAATAGCAGCCGCCCTTGAGGTGGAGCGTGGATTCTCAGTTTATCCAGCCCTCCACGTCCCTCATTTTTGTCACTGGCTGTTATCACCGTGGAAAAGGCCTCACACTCATCTATCTCCATGTAGAAGCTGTGGTTAAAACAAAGACTGTAAGTTGGATAGTTGCAAACTGGTGTGATCGAAGCTGGCTGTCCTATCAGAAATTATGCTGGTTTCTCCCGTCCCCCTGGGAGTAAAGCTGCTAGATGGTTTTCCACATAATCAGGATCAAAACTTGGTCCTACGAAAAGATAGTTGAGTGATTTCATTCAGCTATTCTCTGAGGCATGATAGTCTCTTATTGTCACCAAAAAAAGCAAAACCTTTTAAGTGCTTAACTTCTGAGTCAAGTGTTCTCATCCTTTGGTAGAAATAACCAGACACTGGGGAAGAGACAAACTACTTTTTTCAAGGCCATTAGGAAACAAAACAGCCTCCCTCAGCTTCCTCAGATTAAATCGACAGAAAAATTTGCATGTGGACCTATGAAGCCCCAGGCAAGGCCCAGTAACATGAAAAGTTTTCAAGGCCTTCAAAGTAAAGTCACCATGAAGCCATAAAGAAGACATGGGCCAGCCTTGGCCTTCGGTCAAAAATACTGAGCGGGTAGGTGGACAATGGCCAAGATGCCATGGAAGTGACAATGTGGGAGTTCAGCAAGAAGACTCTTGGTTTAATACCAGCCTTGTCCTTTCATGTGGCTTTGCCAATTGCCTTACATTCTCTGTGCCTTGCATAAATTACCTGAAAACTGAAGATTATAACACTATTGACCTCAAAGTGTTGGTAGGAAGATTAAATGATTAAGTCATTTAGAGCAGAGGCGGGCATACACTAAGTGCTTAATAAATATTTGTTTTTTGTTGCCGTATTGAAATTGGTCCTAATGTAATTGTTATGAGCCAGTTTGCATCCTGGCTACATGTGTGAACAGGACACAAAAATACTTAGGACTCGAGCTCTGAAGTCTGGAGCTCTTTCAACTGGATCCACACAGGGAGATTATTGCAAAAGAAGGTGTATTTTCTATCCCACATACAGACACAGCACAGACTAAAGTTCCTGTTCCAAATGGGAACTTCTGCCTTAAGTGTCCCTTCTTTAAACCCCAAGACTGGAATGAATAGTGTCATCTCTGATCCTACCTTGTGGTATATGTTAGCAGCCTCAGTAATAAGCAAGAAACTGCCAGGTGTAGTGATGCATACCTATAATCCCAGCACTGGGGAGGCTGAGATAGGAGGATCACTGCCAGTTGGAGGCCATAATGAGTTCAGGGCCAGCCTGCACTACAAAGCAAGACTCTGCCTCAAAAAAGTAATAAAATAAAATAAAATAAAATAAAATAAAATAAAATAAAATAAAATAAAATAAAATAAAATAAGACTACGATAGAATGAATCCCACAGGTTGATCAGCAACTCAGTGACTGTTAACACACATACTCACACTACTACGCCACCTGGTGTTCAAACATCTTCATGTGGGCCAAAATATAAAAAACTGCAGCAATTTGCTTGGTTGCCTCATTTTACAAAGCGGAAAGCTAAGGTAAAGTGAAAGTAAGTAATTGTACATTGTCACACAATTAGTAAGTGGCAGAGTGAGGATTCAAATTCTGGCATTCCTCCTCTTCCTGTCCAGTTGTTCCTGCTGTATATATACATAACTGACTGTTATGGACAAAATGTGTGTATCTCCCAAAATTCATATGTTGGGATTCCAGTCACTGTGTGATGGTATTTGGTGGTTGGGCCTTTGGAAGTAATTAGGTTAGATGGGTTATGAGGTAATTAGGGTTGGGTAGAGCCTTGGACCATGGAATCAGTGCCCTTATAAGAAGAGATTCCAGGTCACTTGGCCTCGGGAGGTCACGTGAGTACATGGCAAGATGGTGGCCTCCTCCAAGCCAAAAGGGAGGCCTCAGAATGACTCTTATTTTGTCAGCACCTTGAGCTGGAACTATAAAAACTACTTTTCTGTAGTTTTAGCCACTCATTCTGTTATTTTGTGGCCTGAGCTGACAAATATACTGACTCTCGAGTCTTAGAGTACTCTAGAAAAATTCAAAGTTCCAACTGACCTTTTCATGGGCCAAGTACTTGGCAGACAAGATGATGACCTGGCTTTTGGCCCAACTCGAGACCTGGTTGAGAGTGGAGATGGCAGCCTGCACAGCCTCAGGGGACAGAGACTCCAGCTGACTTGAGGTCAAACCCACAACCGCATCTGACAAAGAGCCCAGGGTTTCATTAAGGGTCTGGTTCTCTGTGGCAATGTCCAGGAGGTCAGCTTTGAGCTAGGGGAACAGAAAATTGGAATGAGCATTGGTAAAAAGCAAGGCAGTGGTTCCCTCACTTGCTTTCTGGGTAGAGAATTCTACCTCCTCCCTAACCCTGCCCCATCAAAGCCCCTGGAGAGAGGATGGAATGCCCGCCATGCCCAGAACATCTCTCACGCTGGCTTTAATGCGCTGCAAATTCAGTTTGAGTTTCATTTAAATATTCATGTGTTATTAAATCAACCTTAAAGCATGGCAGGAGGGAATTTTGTTCCCTTATAACGCCACTGAATTCTTGTAGCATATATTTTCCTTTTGTGACCTTGAACTCTATATCCATAAATATAACCATTTTTCTTGTATGAAATATCTGGAGGCTTTTTCATGATAATTTGTAATCTGTGAAAAAGTAATTCTCAACCATACAAAAAAAATTAAAATGTTCTGAAAACCATAGCTCATAAAAATAACTATGGGGCTGGGGTGTGGCTCTGTGGTACAGCACTTGTATAAAATAAAACAGGATCTGGGTTTGATCCCCAACACAGAAAGAGGAGGGAAGGAAAGGGGGGAAGGTAAGAGAGAGGAGAGGAGGGAAAGGGATCAGAGGAAGAAGAGGAGAGGTGGGAAGGGGAGAAGAGAGAGGGAAAACTACAGTTAGCAATCAGTTGTATCGCCTTCTAAGTCAGTTTTTATGTAGTTGCAATATAAACAAAAGTACAATTATCTGGTCTATATTCTTAAAATTATGTCTGATACAACTATGATCATTTTAATTATTTTATTGCAATATGTCTGCACAGTTATAGCTGAGTGTGCTTCCAAACTGCTCCTGATAAGGAAAGCAATGAACTCCCCACTATAGCATAACCTGGATACGAAAACAGTGGGGACAGTGCATGTAACAATATATTCATTCCAGAGAGGTGCCCCTGACTGTTCTGTGCAATATGGAAATAGCCACCGGGAGGCAGCAGAGTGAAGTAGAAGAAACCACGGTGGTGGCGGTGCGGGCTTCTCTACCTGTAGCGGGTCAGGTGCTCTGGAGCTGGTCCCATCTCTGTAAAAGGAAGAGCGGACTAGGACGGTGGTTCTCAAAGAGTGGTCCTCGACCAGCTGCAGCAGCCCCATTGGGGAACTTGTTAGAAATGCAAATTCTCAGGCCCCACCTCAGGCTTGCTGAAGCGGACTCAGCTCAGGAGTCCGTATTTTTAATAATCCTGCGCAGTGACCACAGTGCACCCTTAAGTTTGAGAACTACTAGGCTGGATGATCCCAGAGGGTTCCCCAACTCTAGCTGCATTCGACTTTCTTCTCAGTCTAAACTGCCACCTCTCACCCCACCTTGTGGCCGTAAAATGTATTTGTTTTCTTATTTTGGGCTTGAGCTGGCTGGAGTCAAAATTCTTTGCCTTAAAAACAAAAAACACATGTGTAAAGACCAAGATAGATGAACACAATGTGAATTGTCACATGTATTTGGGGATTTTAGGATTATGTGTGGAAAGACTGAGGTAGAATTACTGACTGGTTTATCAAATGTTTCTTTACTATTCGTTTCATAACATCTTTCCAGTTGAAAAAAATATTGTATTGAGGCTCGGTATGGAGTGCACGTCTGTAATCCCAGCGTTGTGGGAGACGGAGGCAGGAGGCTCACCAGTGTGAGCCAGCCCTGGCAATTTAGGAAGACTCTGACTCCAATTTAGAATTTAAAAAGCTAGGGGTATAACTCAGCATGAAAACCCTGGGATCAATTCCCAGTATGGCTCCCCCACCAAATGAAGGGAAGGACTACAGAACTGAGATTTCAATGGAAGAAAGGAAAGAGCTGGAGGAGGGAGGGAACCAGAGAACCTGAATTTGCTAATCTGTCCAGAACTTAGTCTAGGTAAGAGATGCTAATTCAGAATATAATATCAAGTACTGAGAACAGTGAAGAGAAGTGAGTCCTCGGTGCCCATTTAAAGGTGGAGAAATTTTTAAATGACCACTGTTACAGACACTTTGGAGGGCTGGAGATTTGCTACATGAAATGTTGAAAACAATCCAAATTCCACTGTAGAGTCACAACTAGAAATTCTGTCCAGCAGTTTAAAAGAATGGACTGATAAGACTGGCATGAATTTAACCAAATGACTCAGGTGTGGAAAAAGCAAATTTTGCAGAAGTATATGCAGTGTGAGCAAAAAACTAAATAAAAAAAAAAACCACCAATCCAGGTTCTCTACCCCAGCTGCAATGGTGTCACCCGAGGTGCTTTACACCAATATACTCAGGCCTCGTGCTATTCTGTGGAGAGGCTGTAACTCATCAGGAGCTAAGTCTGCAATCGCAGCTCAGTCTGCCCTGTTCCAGCAGCTCAGCGTCCTCTGGAAGCTGGATGGAAGAGGAACATACAGCCGGCTCCAAGCCTCCTGAATCCAGATCTGGAGCTAAGACCTCAAGTGGCCAGGCAAGGTGTGCAAACCTGTATTTCCAGGTGAGGCAAGAGGATGGTGAGTTTGGGCCTAGCTTGGGCAACTTAGCAGTTAGAGAGACCCTGCCTCAAAATAAAAAACAAAAAGGGCTGGAGATACAAGTCAGTGTAAAGGCCCTGGGTTCAATCCTGTTACCACAAAATCAATTCAATTCAGTTAAAAGACCCCAGGCAGTCCTTATATATGTCTCATTTGCACACAACTGATTTAATTTTCATCTTCCTAAGATTTTTCCCTATTCTTTTTTTTGTCATCCTTTCCTTTGGATGTTATGCTCACCCAAAGATTTCAGATCTCATCTACTATGGCTGGATTTAGAGTCTAATTAATGTTAGATGTTTTCTCTCAAAGCCAGGCAACTGTGTTCTCCCCATTTCTCTGGATAGTAAACTGAGGCCAGGACCCGAGAGACATGCAATCTGCATGCATGGTGTTTTCTCCAGTACTAATGACTGAATTCGGGACCTTCACACAAAGCTACATCCCAGCCCTTTATTTTTTATTTTCAAATGGATTTTGCTAAGTTGCCTGAGCTGAGCCCATATTTGTGATCTTCTTGCCTCAACCTCTCCAAGTGCTGGAACTACAGACCCCGTCCGCACCTTCTGAACTCTGGCCCGGAAGCCCCGCAGGCGGCTACACTTGATCATCTGGTGGAGGAGGACTTGGGCCAGTGTGGCATCCAGCAGCTCCAGGTCATCATAGAAACAAACCAGCAGCCCCAACCTGTGTGGAAGAACAAGATGCTGGTGGAGGGCTCACAGCTGGAGCCACAACCGCACCCACCCCTAGTCCCAACCCAGAAGGTCAACAGCACAGCGGCTGCTGCTCACCAGCTGTGCTGCTGAGTCCTTTAACATGCACTATCTCCGGACAACCACCCTGTGAGGAAGGAACTCTCCTCAGTCCCATTTCACAGAAGGGCAAACTGAGACTCGGGGTATGGTATGACTTGCCTAAGGCTAATAGCAAAGCTAAGATTTTTTTTTCTAGATCCATACAACTAACCTATCTCCCACCTCAAGATGGGGAAAAGGCATAAGTAAAAGATGGTGCTGAACTGACCACAGAGAACTCATTTTTCACATAGAGACACAGGGTTCATTTACCCTGCAGGAGAGGTTGCCAGGTTGCAAAGATTTAAGAAGGAAAAAAAAAAGCAATACTGACAGGCAGAATAGTGTAAGGACAGAGGGATTCAAACTCTAGCTGGGAGCAATGCCTCTAGTGGTTAAGAACATAGGTTCAGGCCAACTCGAGTTGAAAGCCCAGTTCTATGACTATCTGATCGCCAGTGAGTAACTTAGCTTCTCGGCAAGGGTGCGGCCCACAGTCACTCAGTACACACTCTGTACTACCATACAGGGCGGCCCCACCTCTCTGAACATTCCATAAAAGGAGACTTCCTTTGTTCACCATGGCACATCATAATAAATGCGGGTGAAGGAAAGAGACAACTGTGAAAGTTAAATGAGACATGGACACCGAACGGTAAGTGAGCTTCATAGTGGGTACCAGCACCCCTTCATTAATGAATGTTTTAGAGTTAATATGAAGACTACTCAGCTTAGCATGGCTAGGCAGCCCAGTTGACCACAATCAACCTGGTCCCACCATCTCAGAAAGATACTGATGTGTCTGGACTTGTACGCAAGAGAGAAACCAGGACCAGGGAGTGAAGGATATCAGTGACCACGTTACGAATAATTATTCACCAGAGTCAAACGTATGGAATCAACCTAAATATCTCCCAGTGGATGAGTGGACCTAAAAAGTGGTTTAGCTACCTGAGGGAGGACCACTCCACCTTTAAAAAGAAGGGAAGGAAGCTTGTCATGTCCACCAATACGGATGAACCTGGAGGAAATTATGCTAAATGGAACAAGCCACAGAGAAAGACAAACACTATATGATGTCACTTACACACAGACGCTAATAAACATAATCTCATAGAAGCAGAGAGCAGAATGAATGGTCTGCGACACAGAAAGGGTTAAGAAATGTCGGTCAGGGCCAGGGGTTTCAGTGCCTGCTGGGCAAGCGCAATGAGTTCGATCCCTGGTACCAAAAAGAAAAAAGAAAAGAAATGTTGGTCAAATAATGTACATGAGTCTATTTTAGAGAGAGAGAGAGTGTGTGTGTGTGTGTGTGTAACCATAGGAAAGTGGAACTCATTTATAGGGAGTGGAAATTACTAGGGTTGAGGGAAGGTGGTGAAACAGTTTTATGAATACACACTCTGAAAGTAACTCAGTTGAAAACTTTTGAGGTAATACGGTGATGTTGGAGGGAGCAGTGTGACAATGAGACCCTGAGGGACAGAGAGAAGATGGTTGCCCACCACCCTTTCCTCACTGCCTCTGCTCTCTGACAACTGAACCTTGCTTGGTCCACCCCTTCTAGTGGCCTGCTCCTGGCCCAGCCCTCCTGGAAATGATTCTGGGGAAATCACTATACTATCAGTAAATTCTACAGTTGGTTTCATGCAAAGGCTCCCCTGATGAGAGTCTAGTAATAGAAAGTTCTTGAAAATGGGGATCCATGAGCTATGTCCAATGCTTGACACAATCTAATGCAAATAATACATTAACCTTGGAGTAGACCAAGTTCTAGGTACTGGATATGCCCATTTCCATGCTTAGAGCTGAAAGCAGCACTTGAGAAGGTGACACAAAATGACTGGCCCACAGAAGATGCTCCAGGAATGTTGTTGTTCCCCACCCTGCCCCACTTCATTACTATTAAGAGAGGGATCAACCACCTCCCTTCCTTTCCCAAGCCAGGACTGCATCTTGGAAGACGTTCCAGAGGGCCCAGGGCTCACTCTCTTGCCTGTGGATGGTCGAGGTGTTCCTCATGTCAAAGCTGGAGGAGCTAATCTTCTCCAGGAATGCATGGGCCAGTTCAGGAGTGATGTCATAGATGGTATCCAACTGCTTGGTGGCATTGTCATAGCTGATAAACAGCCCGATCTGAACAAAGATGGGAAGAGCAGTGAGTTGGGCACAAGTAGCCTATTTTGGACTCATCCTGGTGATTTGTGCTGTGCCCTATCCCAGACCCTTGGATATACTACCCAGTTTTCAACTGGTATCTGTCATTGATTTCTTAACAGTCTGTAACTTCTCTTTGGTTTCCTCTCTTACTCTCCTGTTATTTTTTAAAGTATTTTTTAATATTTGAGCAGCAAAACTTTGTAAGCTAAACTTTGCACCCATAGTGCTAGATTTGTGGTCCAGAGGTCAGAGAATATAGTCCACAAATTTTGTATCCTTATTCCTGTTTCTTATGTGTCCAAGGATGTCACACTGACTGCTTCTACTACTATAAGAGATGCAACCGTTTTTTTCTAACAGATATACACTGTGTATTGTGATATACTCTTTTAAAAGAACTCATGAAGTTATCTCTCTCTTGTGTGTCATATTCTTCATCTACATAAAATTGCTTCTTACTGTTGGTGCTCTACGGCTTTCTCACTCTTTTCTGAATTTTCAGATTATGATAAATTGTAAATCATGCTTGATCTTAGGAGCTCCTCCAAGAACTCAGATTTCTAAGAATACAGACTGTCTACTTCCTGAAAAATCACTCAACAATGGGAGAGTAAATGAAAGGGGGAAAAGTGTTAATCCTAGGACATAGGGTTTTAAAAGTTGAAAGATGTTAAAGCACTCCCAGTCTCCTAAGTAAAGGAGAATTTAGTTCTGCTTCTCATTTCATAACCAGATATTGTTGAGTCAGCTGGTCTTCCAAAAAGTCAATCATTTGATGCAAATTTTTCTCACACTGGCCAAGGAAAAGTCATGGATAATATATTTATTTAAAAAATGAATTGGAGTCAAGACCCAAACTCTTTATGGCTGTGTTGGCAACCTTCTTTAAGGGTATTCCAGAGTCTCAGTGCCCAGGGATTTTTTTATTATCACTGAGTCAACTTCAGAAAGAGAGAGACAGTTGGCTAGGAAGTCAGCTAACCTTAGACATGTACCTTCCTCCTCCACTGTAAACTCTAGGGTCAAAATCCAATCATGGCTTCTGCTATTACCAGAAGTCACTACAAATAGAAGTAGTTATTAACCCTTCAATGCCTAGTGTTGCTTTTAGGCATTATGTTCCATCACAGTGGGGAACATAATGAAATTTTTTCTCTTAAAATTCCTGTTTCTTGAATTTTTCTAGGTAACAAGTGAAACTGCAAAAATTCAAAAAACTTACAATCTTCATCATAAATGTATTAATACCAGTGGCTTTTGTTTTGAGTTCGTGCTTCCAAGAACAGGAAACCCCATAGCTATTGTCCTTGGCCTTTCTTGAGTATAAAAATACCCTCAAATGATTTTTTTCAGCTCACAGTCACCATTCTCTTTATAACATGCTTGTCAGCACCAAACTCCTAGTTGTCCATAATTCTTCTTTTCTTAGCTATCCTAGGCTAGAACACAGTTCTACTACTGACTGCTTGAGGCCTTTTAACAAGAATTTGCTTTAGAAGATAAAGACATATTGAGCTAAATCAGTTGTGCAGTGTCCAGGAATTTTGACTAGCTGATTAAATGCTGAAATTGTAGAATACACCTTGCCCAGGCGTGGTGGCTCACACCTATAGCTAGGCCTTGGGAGGCTAAATCAGAAGGACCATCAGGAGTTCAAGGCCCGCCTGGGCTATACAAGTGAGTTCAAGGCCAGCCCGCACTACATAGCAAGATCCTGTCTCAAAAAAAAAAAAAAAAAACATCAGAATGTACCTTACCCTGGGTGTGTCAGTAATGGGGGTGTACAAAATATTTTTGCAACTTACTTCTATAGAACTAATTTTCATAATTTCTTCAAGTGATAGGTGAACCATATATCTGCCCAAAATCCATAAGTTTTCTGCACTGACCCATGAAATAGAGTCATCTACAAGGAAAAAAAATGCGCAAGTGAATGACTAAATAAAAGGCTTTATACTGCTTCGTGATAACCAGCAGCATCTTTAATGTCAGGACATTCTCACATTAAGTCTTCAACAACCATTTATTGAGTGCCTATCTGTGAAAGATTATGTTATACACAGGCAATGACCATAGATGCTCATGACTTGAGACTTTGCTACCCAATGGTATGGTCCCTAGACTGACAGTATCTGAGTACTACGCAGTAGTGGTTTACAATACTCATCACCATGTTACTATGCTTGAACCAAACCAAACCACTCTTACTTCTCCACATGCACCACCAAATCTCTGCTGACTTGGGCCCTCCTGGCCACCTCAAGTACTCCTCCTTAACCTGTGTCCAAGTCCTATCTTCAACCCTAAGCTCAAACTTTTCCTCTTCCTTAGGGTCTTCAATTACCTTCTTAGCTAGAAGTAATCTCTCCCTCCTCAGAACTCCCACAGAACCCTCTCTGTCATTCTGTTCTGGCATTTGAAGTTCCCCATTAGCGACATATCAGTGGGGCTTTAAGAACAATCATGTCTAAGATCCAACTGCAAGTGAGCTGGATGACATTTGGGGCAGAGAAAACGGGATGATATGTACATCATATATACAGATTGTTCTAGCCTAGGATAGCTAAGAGAGGCTGAGGCAGGAGGAGGGCAAGTTAGAGCTCAGTGGAAGCAACACAGCGATCTAGCCAAAACATGTCTCAAAATAAAAAATAAAATGCCTGGCGATGTGAAGGCTCTGGATTCAATCCCCTCTCCTGGGTTGAAGAGAAGAGGAGGAGGAAGAAAAAGAGGAGGAAGAAGAAGAGGAGGAGGAGGAGGAAAGGGGAGAGAAAAGAGGAGAAGGACAGGGACAGGAAGGGAAGGGACGGGAGAAGAGAAAAGAGCATGTAGAACAGTCACCAAAAGCTGTTTCAGGGGGTGAGGGCAGTGGCTGATGCTCCAGTGAGCTGGTGAGCTGAGTTGGCTTTGCATGGGCTGATTCACAAGAACTTCTGGGTGCCACCCCAGCCAGGAATCAGACAGAGGACTCTGCACATTTGATGGGGCTAGTGAAGGAAAGGATGCCCCAGAAGTGATAGACACTTTGGGATGAGGAACCACAAAATTCCCCAAGAACCATGCAGAGTTGTTCATAGTTCAACTAATTATCAAGCATGAACTCTATTTCTGCAGACCAACGGTCCCCAAGCATGGGACATCTTTAATAGCCGAAGTATTTCCAATTACCTTAAGGACCATTACAGAAAAAAACAATTTAAGGTCCAAATAGAATGAATTTTAATTCACTGAGTTTAATAATGAAAGTTACCATAGAGGAGTTCTAGAAGGAAAAAGTTTGCCTAATTAACTTATGGGAAGACTTAGGGAAGTGCAATAAAGAGTTAGAGAAGGAGAGAGATTGAGTGACTTTATCAGGGTTACTCAGTATGAAATTCAGATTCCTAGTAGCCACATATATAGGCAGAGGGAATTCCACTATGCATTTAAGACATTTGTTATTATGTTGTTCACAAATCTCAAAGTTTAATTCCAGGAAAGAGCATTAATTTAATGACATTCCTTTCACTGGAAACTTACTGACTTCCTTTATGCTCCCTCAACACACTAAGCTCCTTCCCAGCCCAGAGCCTTTGTATTTCTTGGTCCCTCAACCAAGAATGTCCTTACCCTAGAACCTCACATGACTGATTCCATCTCCTCATCTTGGTCTTAATTCAAATGTCACCTACTTGAGATTCCTTAACCCAGTGTTGGCCAAATAACAAACAGCCCAAGAGCCAAACGCAGGCCACAGTCTGTTTTTATACAGGCTAGAAGATAAGAATGGGGTCTTTTGTTTGTTTTGGTTGGTTAGGATTTTTAGTTTTATTACAGTACATGTTTGCAATACATGATTACATTCACAGTAAGGAACTGGTACATGCACAGAGCACATTTCAACTCTCTCTGTCTCCTCCTTCTAGCCACTTTTTATTTTCCCAGTATCAGATTCATTTATTTACCTTCTGGGTTGTTTTGTTTTGTTTTGTTTTTGTTTTTGTTTTATTGGTTTTTTGTACCAGGGATCAAGCTCATAACCTTGTGCTTGCCAGGCAGGCGCTTATGCGGCTGAGCTAAATCCTGGGTCCCTCATTTACCTTCTAAGACTTTATCAAGCTAATCATCATATATACAGATTGAAAACCAGACTGATAGGCCAAAGGGTTTTCATATTTTTTAATGGTTGGGGGGAAAATCAAAAGAAAACTAATGTTAGGTTACATGTGAAAATTATGTTCATTTCAAATTTCGTTGAAACATTTTATTGGAACACAGCCAGCCCTGCCTATTCATCTATCGTCCGCGGCTGCTTTCAAAACATAACATCAAACCCTGTAAATATTTATTCAACTTTTAAATACCCTTTACAGAAATTTGTCAAGCACTACATTCAAACAGTAACCCTTCCTGCAGCATCAATCTCTTTTATTCTTGTTATGGTTAGATATAAAATGGCCCCCAAAGTCTCATGAGTTTGGGAGGTGGCTGGATTATGGGGGCGCTCTAACTGACTTGCTGTTGTGAGATGGTGTCTTGTCAGAAAGGTTGAGTCACTGTGGGACAAATCTGAAAGGATGCATCTCCCTTTTTGGTCCCTCCCTTCTCACTCTGCTTCCTGGTTGACATCCCATGAGCAGCTTTCCCCCAGCATGTCACTCTGTCTCCCAGAAACCAGCTGACCAGGGACTGAAACATGAGCCAAAATAAGCCTCGTCTCCCTTAAATTGTGGGTGTCAGTATTATGGCTCAGTTCTGAGGAACCAACTGAGACAATCCTCTTTGTAGCAGCTTCTCACATCTACGTTCTCTCTTCTCTTCCCCTCTCTCTCCTCATTTAAAAATCTTCTCCATCTACCCTTCACAATAAAACAATAGGTGCACGACAGCAGAAATTTTGTTTTATTTTCTTCTGTATCTCAGCAGTGGACACACAGTAGGCCATTTTTAAGTGTTTAAAAGTTAATTCTCTTTACATTACTGACATTAAACCCTTAACAAGTTGAAAGGATCTGAGAAATTGCATTGCTAATCTACATATTCATACTTTTCCATGTTTTTCTCTCAACTCTGACAAAATATACATAACATAAATTTCAGTGTTTTGATACGGTTTGTTCACTTTGGTGGCATTCAATAGAGTCCTTTCTCAGGATCCACTGGGGTATGGTTCCAGGACTCCTGCAGACACCAAAATCCTCAGATCTTCTAGTCACCTGTTTAAATGGTATAGCATTTGCAGGTAACCCACACGCCTCTTCCGTCTATACTTCAAATCACCTCTAGATTGTTCATAATATTGAACACAATAAAAGTGTTATAAAACAGTTGTTCTACAGCATTGCTAAGGGAATAATGGCGAGAAAAAATCTGTACACATTCAGTACAGATGGAATTCTTTCAAGTATTTTCATTCATAGCTGGTCAAATCCACAGGTGCGAAACTCACAGAGGGTTGACTGTGTATCCACAGTGTCGTACACCACCACCACCATCCATACCTAGAATTTCTTGCATCTTACAACTCTGAAACTCTGCCACCATTCCAAGTTCTCTTTTTATGAACTTCACTACACTATGACATAGACTTGTAATAAATATTTGTCAAATAAATAAATCCTGACCTATGTTCACTTTGGTTGCCAGCAAGCTCAGAGCCAAGTATCTGTGCGTTATTGTCTAGATTTTCTAAACTATGTATCTCATCTATGTTTAATACAGGTATCTTTATACTTTTTTACATAGATAGTTTTATACCTTTTATAGATATATTTATACCTTTTATAGATATTTTATATCTTTTATAGATATTTTTATATCTTTTATATTTTTATATATTTTATACTTATTTTGACTGTATCCCAACAGGTCTTACCAAATCTAAGATGTCACTAAAAAAGTAGGTCACATCACTAATTGTAAGATAGAGATACATCCTAATATCAGACATTTCAATACAGGAAGCATGTGCATGTGAAATGGGGTCTCACTCAGAAGCCACATCAAACTCTTTCTTGAACTGGGGAGGACAGTGGTAAAACTTACAAGAGAGATGAAAGCAAAGCCCTGCTTCAGAGATCAAGCATCTATTCTGAGTGTGGGCTCCCCCCAAATGTGCTCCCAACACAGGCTCACCGGTGGCATTGGAGGATGTATGCAAGATCCCCATCATCCAGGAGTAGACAGCTCTCTGAGCGTGAGCCGAGGTTTGATCATAGAGATCTTTGAAGACCGCAGATCTGAAGAACGCAAACAGAAGCACCCATTAATGTCCGATGGGGGTTGCTCCAAAGGGGAGTCAGAGAGATAAATGTGCGAGAATCATCGTGTGCTGAGACCCTCCCTCCTCCTTTGCTAGACAGAGCTATTTTTCTCACTTTTCTTCTTCCCCTTCACAGCTAAATAAAGAGTGGTCTACACAAACTCCATTTCCTCACCTCTTGGTCCTTTTTTGTAACAAAAAAACTTCACTGAGATATAAGTTACTCCATAATTTACCCACTTACAGTGTACAACTCAGTGATTTCTGTATTTTTCTCAAAGTTGTACAATCATTATCCTTATCAACTTTAGACTATTTTAAGCATTTCACAAAAGACATGTCATATCTTTGGCTTTCACACCCTCCACCCTCAGTCTTCCCAACTCTCAAAAACCAGTAATGCACTTCCTGTCAGTATAGACTTACCCATTTTGAATACTTCCTATAAAAGGACTAACAAATATATTGTCTGTCTGGCTTCTTGCACTTGGCATGATGTTTTCTTTCTTTCAGAGATTTTGTTCCTGTTTTGTTTTTGCTTTAAGGTAGGGTTTCACTATTAAGCCCAGGCTGGCCTTGAACTCACAGTGTATGTACCCAGGTTGGCCCCAAATTCATCTTTCTGCCTCAGCCTCCCAAATACAGGCATATATGCATAGGTCACCACTGTCACTTGGCATGATGTTTTCAAGGTTCATGCATGTCGCAGCATGTATCAACCGTTTTTAATTCTTTTTTAAGAGAATTAAACTCTTAAAAATGTACATTTTTTAAAAAGTTAACATCATCAAAGGAAAAGCTTTCCCAATTGCAAAAATGCTGGCTCTATTATCTCCTATTAGTGTCACCTGAGTTATTTAGTCTCTCTGTGCCTACTTTCTTGTCCAAAAAATGGGTATGGACTTAATGGCATCATCTTTATAAGAAGAAGAGATGGCAGGGCAGAGTGGGAAAGATACCAAATCAGGGTTCAGGAGACCTAGACTTTGCTCAGATTAGGTCAAATCTCATGAGACTAATGCCCCTGCAGTCCAGAGAGACCAGTCCAGAGCATTCCTTTACCCCTTCTACCACATGAGGAAAACAAGGAAATGCCTTCTGCGAACAGACACCACACCTACCATGCCTTGATCCTGCACGTCTCAGCCTCCAGAACTGAGAGAAATAGATGTTTTGTTGTTTAAGCCATCCAGTCTGTGGTATTTTTATGATAGCAACTCAAACTGATTAAGATACTTAAGTGAGCATCCAATCTATCTAGAATTTAGTGACACTTTGTTTTCATTATACTTATTTTTATAATTACTTTTTCCAGTTCCAAAACAAAAAACAAAGCAAAAAACCTCTTACTACTTTTGCTTAAAATAATAGATACTAGTTTCTCATTTATGATGAAAATATCACACTTACGTGTGTGAGTGTGTGAGTGTGTGAGTGCGTGTGTGTGTGTGTGTGTGTTACTGTTACTGGCAATTCACTCATCACACTGATCATATCTCCAACCCTTTTTTATTTTTTATTTTAGGATAAGTTCTCACTTATCTTAAAAGTGAGTCGCTAAGTTGCCCAAGCTGGAGATCAAACTTGCAATCCCGCTGCCTCGGCCTTCCAGGATGCTAAGATTACAGCTGTGCGTCACCTCACTCAGTTCAAATTTACTTTTAAGATAAATATTTTTAAGTAAAAGGAGTGAGTTGATAAAAAGCAAAAACATGAAATGAAATAAATCATGGTGCAAGTGGAGGACGGTAGGGCAAAGCTGTGAGGGTGGTGCCCGGCTGACTGCGACTGGACTGTTTTAATCTGTGTCTCCCAACTCTACAGACCGCATCCCAGCACATCAGGTTAAAGTTCCTGAAAAGGAGCCTTGAGAAGGTGTCTAACGCTCACAATTATTATTTAGGAGTATTTCTATGTTTTAATTTTATGAGTTTTATCGTCCACTGTGTCCTTAACAGGACAATAAAATATCAATAAAATAAAATACTAAATTTTAATATATACTAAAGATTTAGAATAAATATCAACATTTTCAACATCAACTGTTTACCAAATCTAAAAAAATAACAGAAATAAGTTCATACATGAACCACAATAAAAATACAAATAAAAATCTACAACGAAAATAATCTTTACTTTGATTATCACATCTAAGGCCATCTTCACTGAGCAATACTTTGACACTTGAGTACACATGTGTTTTGTTTCCCTGTCTTTTTTTGTAGGACATACTTGACATCTTGCTGGTCTTGCTGTTTTGGAGGGTCTTGTGATGTTTCACTTGACTGTTCACAGAATTCTGCTCCAGACTTTTTTTGTTCGTTTTTGTTTTTGTCTTTTGAGACAAGGTATCACTATGCAGTCCAGGCTGGCCTTGAACTATGTAGCACAGGCTGAACTTGAAATCACTGGATCCTCCTGCCTCAGTCTGCCAAGTGCTGGGATTATAGGCACGAGTGGGCACCACATCCAGCTTCACAATCAATCTTATCATCATTGTGTAACATTAACAGTATCAGTGTTACTCTGTTTTTCTTTGCCATTTACGAGACTCATGTTATGTCTTTCTGAAATCCAGAATGTACTACACACTTCTCTATTGTGACGTTGCAACATTTTTTCTGGTAATCTCCCATTTGTTTGTTCATTTAAAATTTCAAAACAAAATAATAAGAAATTAATACTAGTTAATATATTGCATATTGTTATCTTCAAAGCAGTTGTTCATATTACAAGATTTAGGCATAAGAAATTATCAAATAATCAATCAAATAGTGAAAACACAGACTGTTCTTTTTGATGAACTAACAGATTAGTAGTATAGTTATCTATCTTTTATATATATATATATATATATATACATACACACATTAATATGTATACATAGATACATATAATCTTTTCCTTTTTTTCTTTTCTCCTTTCCCCATCCCAGTTGTTCTTTCCTTTTGAGCACTTTCTTTCCCTTTCATTTGTACAGTTATCTGTTGTACATTTTGGATCTTATTTACTCTTTCAGGTTTTTTTTACACTAGGAAAACAATATGATATGTATACATGCAAGTCTGATCTATTTCACTTATAAGCATGGTTTCAAGTTGCATACATTTATCAATAAAAGCTTCGAGTTTATTCTTCTTTATCACTGAGTAATATCCCACTGTATAAAAATACCACATCTTTTTTTATCCACTCTGTAGTTGATGGGCATTTGAGTTGTTTCCAAGGTTTAGCTATTGTGTTGCTATAAACACAGGTGCACATATATTACCATGTATGATGTTTTCAATTCTTCTGGAAAAACCCAGAAAGGGAATAGCTTGATTGAATGGGACCATCGATCCTAGTTTTTTGAGGAATCTCCACACTCATTTCCACAGTGGTTGTACCAGTCTACACCCCCACCAACAGTAGAGATGAGTTCGTTTTTGGGGGGAGAGGGGGGATCAAGATGAAACTCATGACCTCATGCTTGCCAGGCAGGTACTTACACCACTGAACTAAATTTCCAGCCCTTGGGTTCCTTTTTCCCCACAGCCCTGCCAACATTTGTTATTGGTTGATTTCTTGATGATAGCCATTCTTTCTGGAGTGAGGTGGAATCTCAGTGTTGTTTTAATTGCATTTCTTGATTTCTTGAGAATAGTTCCTTGCTGGTTAACTGGTGTTCTTTTAGCAAATGTAACATCAATCGGTAACTAGTTAACCAATTGCCAAATATGATATTTCGGTTACCTTTTTTCCCCTCTACTTATCTTTTGAAATAGGTGCAAGAAGTCTGTTCATGTGGTTTATTACTACATGAATAAAAACCTGATGGCTAAGTTCCAAAATAAATTTCTGAATTCAAAGTGTGAAATGTCTTCCCGTCTACTAGGGCATATACTTTTATACTATATTTGGAAAGTTTATTTGGCATATATTGCTGAAAGCTACAACAATCATGAAATGATGCAAGTTGTTCATCAACTGTCGTGTATCTGAACAGTGTACAATTGTTTAACAGTTCAAAACAAAGCTTTCGAAAAAATGAGCAAATAGCAGTCAAACTGTCTGATTTTTTTTCTTTTTTGGTGGGTTTTTTTGTCGTCAAAACATAGACAATTTTGAAGGAAACCAAATCTCTTCAGTGTCTTTGTTCTAAAAATTTCAATGCCACATCTGTCACTTCTCCATAAATCCTTTAATTCTGATTATTAAAATGATAAAGTCCTTCTATAAAGGCTTTTAGTTCAGATAGTGAGGTGTCACGATACATATATTTTAAGTATTACTATTCATACATATAGAACATTTTAATTGCATTTCATTATTAGTGTATTTCATAGCATCTTGTAGCATATTATCTGTTACAAACAATTTCCAATGTTGAATTGCAGAATTGGTATTCCATCCAACAGTTTTCACCTGTGACAAGAACCTAATAACATTTTCCAAACTACATTTAATGTTGGATCATTTAGGTATATGTGACCATTTTGTAGCATTTCAACTAGTCAAACATTTATTTACATGACTGTTTTCTTCCTCATCTGAATCAAAATCTTCATTCCCTACTTCTCTATCTGTCATATCTTGCTCCATCTCACTGTCACAACTTCTTTGGCTTACATAATCCAAGTCATCATCTGTAGCTGAGTCACCTAATGACTCACTTTCAACGACCTCCAATAGTTGCAAGGGCAGATTTTTGTGTGACATTGTACAGAGTTGGGCTAATCCTACAAGAAAAATCAAAAGAAAACATTCAATGAAACAAATTATAAATGCACAGAAATGTAACACAGAGTGTGAGGTGGGTAAAAACTCACCTTTGCCTACTTTGATACACATGTATACACCTTGCCATCCATTTACCAAGTAGGTGAACACAAAGATCACTTCCTGTGTTTCCCCAGTGAAGCTACTTAGACAAGTAAATATTCTCATTAGGAAAATATGATATGGTATGGTATGGTATGGTATGGTATGGTATGGTATGGTATGGGTGACTGTTATTCAACAAGAGGAACCAAGAGTAAGCTTTTCCAGAAAGTATATGTTGGCCTGCTCCCTGTCTTGTCTGTCTGCCAGGTGTCACCTCCTGGAATGATTATGGCAGCCCTGAGGAGCAGCAGCACAGAAGTAAGTGGATGGGAGGAAGCACTCACAGGTTCCTGAATGCATCCACATGCAGGTGCTGGGGCAGCCACTCGGTGACATCTGGCTGGAGAAAGTGGCCTGAAGACGCCCTCAGCAGCCTGCCCAGGATCTCCACACACTCCAGGGAACTCAGCACCTGGAAACACCTCTCCAGTGTGATGAGAAAGAGGCTGCGGTTCACACCAGGACTCTGCAAGGCTTGTTCCTGTATCCGCCTCAAGTCAATGACAATGTCCTTCAGATCCTAAAGGAATAAGAGAAACCAGTGTCACCTTGTGAGTCTCCTTTCCATTCATAAGTCCTAGGAGGGACCACATACTATGGCAGGGGTACAATTCTGGATCACTGTTGAATACCATGCCCTTTTAAATACCAGTCTTTTTCCATCTTTTATTTTGAGACGGGGCCTACACTAAGTGGTGAAGTTACCCAGCCTGGGACTCTAACTTGTGATCTTCTTGGTTCAGCTTCCCAAAGTGCTAAGATATGCAAACTTCTAGAACTTTCTGTCCCCTGCAGGACAAAGGCCTTTACCAGCTCCATCTACCCTAGGTAACTTCTCATTCTCCAGATGCACCTTGACCATCAAACCTGAAGCCCTTAGTCTACCTGAAATTCTCACCACTCCCTCCTCTACTGAAATGTAGTTCATCCTTAAGGCTGATCTCAATTGTCACCTCCATGGTGAAGTCTCTTCTGTTCTTCTCTGATTTCCTACTTTAAAGATGCTCATGGACCTGCCTTTTCTCCATACCCATGGTTCTCAATTCTGACTGCAAATCAGAATCACTCGGGGAGTTTTAAAGAGTACTGCTCTCCAGTACCACTACTTAAGGTCTAATTTAATCGGTTGCGGGGAGGGTGCAGGCATCTGAATCTAATGTGTATCCAAGGTTGAGCCAGGGAAGCCCTGAGGCCCAAGCCATGTGGATAGTGGTATGCCTGGTACCTAGAACACAATGAAAAATAGCTAGTTCAAATGAAGGATGGATCATGTGAGCCACAAAGTTTAGTCACAATCTGACTGGTCTCTCTGTTCTTTACCCTATACACCTTCCAATAATAGCCACAGATCAAATGTGCGTCACCTCATTTAATTCTCATGACAATCTTTAAGATAAGCTCCATAGGTACTAGAGTCAGGCATTCCTAGGTTCAAATCCCAGAGCCCTCACATTTTCTATGTGTATTCTCAAGAAAACTGAGACCTTGTAAAAGGTCCCAGCTTCCTCTTCTATATAATGGAGATAAAAGCATTACCCACCTCCTAGATTTGTAAAAGACTTGAACAAGACAATGAATGTCAAATGCCTGGTACCTGGTAATCCTAGACCAATGTCCCATGCTATCATTATCTCAACATCACAGGTGACAAAACAAAACAGAGTAAGCAACAGGCTCAAACATATCCACAGCTGAGATCTTAAGTATGTATTTGAACTCAACCCCATGATTTAACCTTGACCAAGTGTCTTCTAATTTCATCATTTGCTAATGGTGGCTAAACAGTGGTTAAGACTTGTCAGCCTGCTTAGGGGCCAATGGAGATTTTTGAGAGTGAGGTCCAAATGTAAAAGGACACACATGTGCAAGACATCAGCAACAGCAGCAGGCAGCATGAAGCAGAACACAAGAGTGCAAGAGTGCAACAGCATGTTATCTCATATTTACATCCTTACATAATTCCATAACCAGCACACACGTGTTTATCTGTGCTAAGTCATGGTTATATAACTGTATCCCATGATGTCCCTCAACTAGACAAGTAGGTTCATGTTATCAAGTGTCCTAAGATGTCCCTGAGCTCTGAAGCAGTCTGAGTGGTTCCCCACAAGACTGCACTTAGAGGTTCTTAAACAGGGACCTGTGGCTAGAACTTAGGGCATCTTTGAAGACGAAGAAAATTGCATAGTCACTTTTCCTAACATAGGGCTGACATGTAGCATTTCCTGCTGGGATGAAGGCAGGCAACAAGATACCACAGTTGGAGCAGAATCTTTGACTTGGTCATCAATCAAAATCACAGTCCCTTTCAAAATGCATTACAGTTATTGCAGATATCTTGAAATCTTGTTTTTCAATACTTTCTCAAAACTACAGAGGTTATTAGATGTGCTGCTAAATTGCTTTACTTAATGAGTTAAAGAATCCCATAAATTACTCTCCCCAAATGTGTTTGTTTTAAATATTTTGATAAATGTTTTTCAATTTAATTGGCTTACTGTGTAATCTTTCATATTTTAATTAATAGATTTTTAAAACATTATTTGGCTGGGCATGACAGCATATGCCTGTAATCCTGCACTCAAGAGGCTGTGGCAGGAGGATCACTGTGAGTTCAAGGCCAGCCTGGGCTACATAGCAAGTAAATCCACCCGAACTGTACACAAACAGACAAATAAACAAACAAAAAACTGTCCAAAAAACTCCCAAAACTAACATAACACAAAATGTGATTTGGAGAAAGAGCCCAGAGGCTTTATTGGGTGCCATCAGGGCTTATAGTCAGAAGCCCAGTTTCCAACCTAAGATTTGTTATTTCCAAGATATGTCACCTGAAGTTACTTCATCAGCCTCTCCAAGCTTCAGTTTCCCCATCTGAATATTGAAATAGTAAGATTTTTATTCATCTTCTTTCCAAGGGTTCTGAAGAAGATTCAGTGAGTCTATGCATATTTAACCCTTGGAACAATGATCAGCAAGCTGTTTGTCCCACAGGTCAAAATTAGCCCACCACCTGCTTTTGTAAATAAAGTTTTATTGGAACACATTCATGCCCATTCATCTATAGCCAAGGATCTGGGTTTCACACTGCAGTGGCAGAGATGAGTGTGACAGAGACTGTATGAACTACAAACCCTTAAACATGTACTACCTGATCCCTTAAAAAAAGTTTGATGATTATTCCATTAGAATAATACCTCACACACAGTAAAGCTTCAACAAACTCTAACCAATATCTTTTTGATAGTCCATGTGCCCATTTTTGCCATATTTTTTCATTGCTTTTACTAAGACATCCTCACATTTTTCTTTGAGTCCTTCTTTGAAAATCTTAATTCACCACAAAAAATTACATTCCTACCAAACTGGTTTGCTATATCCTTTATATAGAGATATAGATGTAGGGACCGGGGATTTAGCTCAGTGGGTTAAGCGCCTGCCAGGCACAAGGTTGTGAGTTCAATCCCCGGTACCAAAAAAAAAAGAGATATAGATGTAGATATGTAGATATAGATATAGATATAGATATAGATATAGATATAGATATAGATATAGATATTTGGGATCAGGGATTGAACTCAAAATCTCACACTTCCCAGGCAGGCACGTATGCCACTGAGCTAAATCCCCAGCCCTATATTTTAATAACAGACACTAAACTGCATACATGATTAGGGGGTGGGTAGGTAGCTCAATGGTGGAGAGTCTGCCCAGCAAGCATGAGGCCCTGCACCGTAATCAATCAATTAATTGATAACTGTCAAAATGTTTAAATGGTTCATTTCCTTTGGAAAACACTGTTTCATAGTAAACTGTCAGAAATAAGAAAATGCTAAGCTAAGCCTTATCATTTGGGTCCCAAGAACAGTCTGAGTCTCAGAGGGCTTGCTGTGTGCTGATGTCATGTCACCAGGTTACTTCGTGGAGATGATCTGTTTCTGCTTTTTGTCTGCACTCCAGACAGTAATCTCCCTGAGAGTGGGGGCAGTCTTTTATCTCTATATCTTCCAGGGCTTTGTAATTTTTCATATATGTTGATTAAACAAAACTATTAGGCCAGGCGTGGTGGTACACACCTGTAATCCTAGCACTTAGGGGACTGAGGCAGGAGGATTACTTCTATTTCAAGGCCACCCTGGACTACAAAGTGAGTTCAAGGCCATCCTGAGCTACATAGTGAGACCCTTCTCAAAAAAACCAAAAATAAATAAGTAAATAAAAACTATTAGATCCTTATACCCTCTCATGTCCTTGAAGCCACAAGAATACAAATTATAGGGCCCTTACTTTGAACTGTGGCAAAAGGAAGGAAAGAAACCTAGGTCCTTAAGTTCCTGGTGGGTTAAAGGAAGAAAAAGTGAGAAATAAAAGACCAAGGACTGGATTAGCTCAATTTGATTCAATTCAACTAGCACCAACTGGCCCTGACTTCTACTTAGGGGTGCCGAGAACTCACCAAGTGATCCTGCTTATCTTCTAAGAGACATTTCATGGCTGTGAGGAACTGCTGAGAATCAGTGTTTCTGAGATCGGCCAGTAGCTTCTGGGGCTGGTACAGTCGCTGCTGTAGATGATTTTCCATGGCTGCCTGGATATGAGGTGAAGGAAGAGTCAATGAAAACAGAAGGACCAGAGCACTTGGTCAGCACCATGGCCAGCTGCTTGGCTTGTCTCCCACTAATTCCCTGCAGTCTGCACACCAGCAGTCTGCAGATGGGTTTGGTTTGGCCAGTTTCAAATTTTTGAAATAGCTGCTAATGATGAAAAGTCAGAAATTCTTTCAAAAATCCAAATTTCCAACTTCAGCTTGAAAATTCAAAGATTGGGCAACATTAGGTATGCATCCCCTTTCTGTGAGCACCAATAGGCCAGGGGGCGACTCCTTGCTCACCACAGACTTAGCCAGCCTGATTTCCCCACTACATTGCCCATTTGATCCTTCAGGTAATTGAGGTTGGCCTCACACCAGGAAATTAAGCACCCCAGATGTGCTTTTGTTCTAACTCAAGCTATAAGCCAAGGAGCAAAATTTACATAGAATGAACAAACTAATTGTCCATGGCGTTGCCTCCAGGGCAAAGAGAGAGACCACCAACATCACCTAAAAGAGATTCCCTCTGTTGTCAGGGGGATTCTTTTCTAAATCTTCCCGAAACAGAAGTGCTCTAGGAAGACAGTATTTGTAGGTAAGAAGTGGACACTAAGGCCAGACAACACAGGCAAATCTCTACCATGACACTTCCTAGCTGTGTGGCTTTGGGTAAGCCCCTTAATTAGGATTGAAAAGTAAAATACAAGGTGCTCATTTAAATTTGAGTCTCACATAAATATATAATTCATATTTTAGTATTAGTATGCCCCAAAAGTTGCACAAACCATACTTAAAATCTTAAAATGTATTTATTTTTATCTCAAATTCTAATTTAACTGAAAATACTGTATTTTTAGTTGTTAAATCAGCAACATTACCTCTGGGCTACATTTTTCTCTCTTGAAAAATAGAGATCATAGCAAGATTTACCATGTAGGGTTGTTGTGAGGTTTAAGTACATTCAGTGTGTGCCTAGTACACAATAGCACTCAACAATGACAGCCATTTTTATCTAATCTGAATGAAAGAACAATGATTTACTTAATGTTTCTCCCCTTAGAATAAAAGTCCCACACAGAGAGTAACATGATTATGTTGCTCCCAGTATCAAGATCTGTGGCTGGTAGAAAGCAGATGCTAAGTAGACTTTGAATGAATACATGAGCATGTACACAAGAAAAGGTAGTCCATACTGTTATGAATTGGATAAAAAAATGCCCTCAAAAAGACTTCCATGTTCAGACTTCTGGAAGGTGAATGGATCATGGAACTCCAGCCTCATCAATGGATTAAAGCATTAATCCATTGGTGAGTCTGTAGCTGAATGGGCTATTAGGAGGTGAAGCATAATTGGAAGATGTAGGTCACTAGGGGTGTGCATTTGAAAGGTGTATCTTTACTCTGGTTCTCACGCCTCCCTTCTGGCTAAAAGGAAGTGGACGCCTTTCCTTCACCACATCTGTTTCCCACAGTGTTTATGCCTCAACACAGGCCTAAAAGCACTAAAAGCAATGGAACCGGCTGACAATGGACTGAAACCCCTGTAGCCACGAGCCAAAATAAATCATAACTTCTTTTAGCTGACTTGTCCTGGGTATTTTACCATGTCAATGGAAAGCTAACATGTATATCTACCAAAATAGATACATCTCATGAGAAACATTACTGGCAGAGAAAGCAGCAAATGTTAATTTTCTTTAGGTTTCTGTGACTGATGAAAACAGATGCCAGCTACCCTTTTGGAACACACCCCCCATGTCTCTCAGGAGCTATTTCTATTCTCCATTCCTTTCCCCCAATAATTTTCCTACTCTTAACCTCCATTGTCTTTTAGAATTCATTCTTCGACTTTGGGGAACATGAACTCAGTGTATCTCAC
>PVJX010022675.1:0-30229 GCA_004027295.1 Dolichotis patagonum
TACTTCCTCACCTAAAATACAGTTTAATAATAATTTACTTTCCTAAAATCTCATGTGCTTCCATGAAATGAAGAATCTGGTGGCCCTGAAGCAAGGCCAGCAGATTGCTATAGCTGCTGGCTTCAAACAGGACCCCAAAGAGAATTCTTTCTGTGGTCTGTTGGCCATTTCAGAACTTTGCAGATGTAATGGTCAATTCATCAGAAAGAAATAGCAGGTGAGTGTGGCAGACTTTAGGGGGCCTGCAGGAGAGGGACCCCGGCACCTCGGGACCTGGACTGTGCGGTTGACTCAGGGTGCCGGGAGAACAAGGAGCTCCTCCCCTGTCTGGTGGGCGGGCAGCTGTGATCCTGCCAGCACGTGGGCTGAGAATCAAACATCTCATGGCGTCCTGTCCCCCACCCCATGACCTAACCCCCTTACCAAGTGGGAGCCAGTGAACTACACATCTTGTGAAAAGATTGGCTATGTTATTTAGTATGAGCTCCCCATATGCAAAGATATGGACAACCATTTGGAAGAAAACAAGAGACAATATGACAGATAGTGAAGATCTCTGGTTGTCTAGCTTTGAAGTTTATGCTTTCTAATGTCCTGTTCTATTTTATTGTGTTTAATTGTACCCTATTTAAAATAAAATTTAAAAAAATTTTTAAAAATTCAAAAAAAAAAAGAAATGAAGAATCTGAACATGTTGGTAAATTTCAGAGACATGGAATAGGAAGATACATCTAAATTACTGAATTGAAGTCTGGGATATGAATGCTCACTTCTATTTAAAATTAATGAGAAATAAATTTATATAATATTAGCCTTTGAAATGTGAAGTTCTGTTTGTTGCAGAAACAGAAAGAATAAAAACATTTTTTAAAAAATTAAAGCTGAGTCTGTAGTCAAAAATTCACATTAGGAAAATTCAAAATGATGTACTTAATGGGAATACAAAATGTAGCCAAAAGAAAAAACATATATAAATATGCGGAGACATTGTACAGCAATTATACATTAAATAATACCTGACAAAATTGTAAAGACTACAATTAAATGGTGAGTGAAATGCCATACGCATGAAAGTGAAAATTAAAATATAATCTTTTGAAAATCTATATTACTCAAAATCAGTATAAAATAATATAATTGTACATTGTTAATGTTTTTAGTTAGTTTTTATATTGCTAAGACTAAAGGTTTTAACACCCAAAGTTAAAGGAGGAAAGGTTTATTTTAGCTCAAGTTTGTGGAGGTTTTCGGAAGACTCCAAAGCAGGGAAGTGAAGCAGAGGAAGCAGCAGCAGCACGCCTTCTGGACATTTAATCCATCCAGGCTCTAAACCTATGGAAGGGTTACGTGCACATTCAGAGTGGGTCTATACATTTTCCACATTTACACACCCTAGATCCTGTCATTTCTGAAAAGCCCCACTTAATGAGTGCATGAGGCTTTGGGGAGACATCTACATAAAAGTCATAACAGTTATATAAGTATGATGTATTATATTTATTAGTGAGAAAAATAAAAGTAGAATGCCTAAGAATTCCAGACAAATAATAGGAAAAGTGAAAGAGGAAAAAAAGAAATTAGAAATATAAGGAAGAAAGGTAGGCAAAGAAGAAGGAAGGAAGTAAAAGAAGATTGGAAGGAAAAGAAGAAGTAGGAAGGAAAAAAGAAAATAGATAAGTAAAAGGAATGAAGCAAAAGCAAAAAAAATTAAAACAGAAATGGAAAATGAAAGCAAAATTACATAAAACAAAAAGGTTACCTAATAAAATAGAAAATAAACCCATATGTAACTATACATTTGTTCAACAAGTTAAAATCAAAGATTTTCAGAATGAATTTTTAAATTCCATATATGTGTTATTTATGGACTGTTCACATAATCCTCCAAAAAATCTAAAGTGTGAATATATTTGAAAATACTATATAATATTTTATGAAAAAAGAACAGACAAAAAAAAAGCATTGTGAAATAAGACAAATCATTAAAGTCCACAGGGAATAATTTAGTACATGATTAGTATAGAATTTGAAAAATCAATAGTTGCAGTGGAATAGAAGCTCTACTATTAAAACCTTTAATTTACAAAACATTTATTTTGACAGCAGCCATTAGAGAACATGGAAGAAATGTTTCACTAAGTGGCCATTAGATGAAATTATGTTGGGGGCTGGGGATTTAGCTCAGCGGCATAAGCGCCTGCCTTGCAAGCAGGCAGTCGTGAGTTCGATCCCTGGTACCGATAAAAAAAAAAAAAAGAAAAACAAAAAGAAATTATGTACATGAATTTCTTACCTCATAAAAAGCATAAGTCTTCTTTCCACGTCAATTAAATATTTAAATGAAGCTGACAAAAATATACCAATTTAAGAAGCATATACATGTAGAATTATAACATAACTATGATATGGAAAATTTATTAAGGAGAATATTACAAATACATAGTAAATAATTAACAAATACCTTTTTATTAATTTAAGTTCTCTTGAATACCTTTAATTATAATTTTCTTAACAAGGAAATTAAGCAGCTTTTATTATATTTGTTCTATAGTATCTGTTGCTATTTGAAATTGTAGGTTTTAAAAAACTGTGTAAATATATATATTTCTATTGATTTTTATACTCTAGTGGGAACTAGAAGAGTATTTAAATATAGAATAACCAAAAGAAAAATAGAAGAGATATACAGTAATTAGAAATAAAGGCACATAACAATAAAGATTAAACATCAAAAGCTAGTTCCTTGGGAAGGGTTATCAAATTAATACAATTCTAGACAAACTAATCAGGATAAAAAAGATTCAAATTTTAAATGTTATGAATGAAAACAGGCTCAATATTATTAAGAAGTGGACTGTCCCTAGCTTATATGTAAATTCAGTGCCCTCCCAATCAAACTCAGCAGATTTTTGAAAATGAGATCTGTGAAATAATTTTAAAATTTACACTAAAATATGTAATACCCATTAGCAGTTAGAAACTAAAATGACAAAGACGTAACTGGAAATATTAGAGTCAGAAATTACAACAACTAAAATAAAAAAAAATTATTAGATTAAATCAGAGGCAGACTTAGAGATGACAGAAGATCAGTGGCTATTACCCAATCCGGGAAACAAAAAGGTAAAATATTAAAAACAAAAACAAAAAACGTGTCCTCAGAGCCCTGTGGGGTACTCCCAATGTTATATGTATGTAATAATATACACAGAACAGGGATACTGGAAGGAGACAGTACAGAGAAAAATATAGGAAGTGTTTGATGAAAGAATGACCAAAACTTAATAAATTTGAAAAAAACCCACGAAGGCTAAATAATCTTGAAGTAGTATAAATTCAAAGAACTATACATACACACATTATGCTCAAATTGATAAAAGATGAAAGCTAAGCCAAATCTCGGGATTATCAAAAAAAAAACTCATTAAAAGACTGCTGTACTCAGGGGTTGTGCAGAGAACAATCAGAGTCAGGACATGGAATTTATAATATTATTTTTATGATGGTTACTCAGAGTTAACACAAAGAAATGCAGGAAATCTATCTACAACACCAAAGGCATAGAATATTTAGCCAAGGGCCTAGATCCCACAGCAATGTACCCCATGAGACTAGATGAAGACCCAAAACTCATGACAATGCCTCCCACAAGTCCAACTGGAGGTCTAGAGCCCACAAGAAGGACTCACGCCAGTCTCTTTTACCGTGCTGGGAAGGCTCAAAAGTCAGCGGTGGAAGCTAGAAAGTCTGTGCCAGCAGGCTGAAGGAGCTGTGCTGATAAGTTGAGGGTTCTGTGCTGGAGCTGAGAAGTCACACTCACAACAAAGACCAGGGCTGTCCTGAAAAGCACCACAGCCATCCTCAGCAACACAAAGGCCCTGAGCTCCTCCAATGATAAGCACAGTTGAGTACATACCAGGAAGCCAGACAACTCCATCATGGAGACCAAGCAGCACACCTTTTCCTCTCCAGAGCCAGGAAACAATGCTCCATGTGAGGACCAGAACTGCTCCAGGAAAACCTAACAGCTCAAACAGCAATACATAAGAGAACCTACAATGCCTCAATGCCTCAACACACCTCAACACCTCAATGCCTAGCTGCTTCTTCTCCACGTCTCTATTTATGCTGGCAACTTTCCTCAGGTGGAACATCTATGCTCAGCCCCATGGTGATTTAATTCCACTGGCATTAAGTTGACCACTGTTTTATAATCAATAACAGAGACCATTAGCAAGAGTAAGACATTTCTCATCAGAAGCCATGACAGTGGAAAAAGATCATCAATCAAGAATTCAATTTGGCATATATTTCCTTCAAAAACAAAGAATTAAGCCATTTTCTAACATACATAAACAGAAATTTGGTGCTAGAGGACTTGCAATTTTTCCCTATTAGGGAGTGAGACAAAGATTTCTACTTTTAACAGGGTTATTCAAAATCACATGGCAGTCTTAGTTAAAGCTATTAGAAAGAAAATATATCGACTTAGATAGGGAGAGGAACAAATTATCGCTTCTTGTGGGTGACATCATTCTATATACATAAAGATCCAAAGATTATACAAATCTAGAACCAATAAGAAAATTGGAAAGTTAAAGGATGCCAAATTAGCATACAAGAATTAGATTTACTCTGTTGTAGCGGTGAGCAATCAGAACAAGAAAATTTAAAGGCATCTTTCAATTTACAGTTATATTAAGAAGAGTAAAATATCTATGAATACATTTACCCAAGGACGTGAAAGATTTCTATACTGAAAAATACAAAATACTGCTGAAAAAAATGTAAGACTTAATTAAGTGGAAATATATACTACCAGCATGCAATGGAAAATTTAATATGTTTTAAAATGATAATATTCCCTAAAGGGATCTACTGATTCTGTGTAATGCCTATCAAAATTAAAATGACCTAATTTTGCAAAATGGAAAATATGATACTTCAGTTTATGTAGAATGTTATATGTGTCTAGCAGACAAAAAATTGAAAAAGATTTTTAAAAAGCTCATATCTGACACTTTCTAATTTCAAAACTTTCTATGAAGCTACAACAATGCAAATAGTGTGACTTAGGCATCAAGACAGACATACAAACCAATGAAATAGAATTTAAAAATGAGAAATAAATACAAATATCAGTGGTCAACTGATATTCAGCAAAGTTATCCATATCAGTTAACAGGGAACAAAATGCTCTTCAAGAAATTTTGATATGAAAGCACCATTACTTTCTGTTGCTGCTTCTCTTTAAGAGTTTGAACGAGAAACTGACGTAAGGGAAGCAAACAGGTGCTGATAGCATGTGTGCTAGACTTTAGATTGTCTACTCTAGGGTTTGTTGAAATTACAAATCTTGACAGCAACTAAGGTTTGGAAGTTATCCTCTAGTCACAGTAGCTCATATCATGGAGAATCATGACTGCAACAAGCTAATGTAGTTACACATCTGAAGAATTACATTATAAAAATTATTACGTACTCTTACATGCTAGAATACATATGGAATAGATAGACCAATAATATAAAAAAAAGCATAGTAACCACATTAAATTACATAAAAAGCCATTACTGTAAAAGAGAGGGAAAACATAAAAATAAATCCTACTTAAAATATTAAATATGAAAATTTGTATTAAAAATCAATATTTTGGAAATCAAGCATATCTGCAGACAATATCAGAACTAATAAATATTGGAATTAATGACAATATGCAAAACTGGAAACATTTCCATGGGGGAATGAAAATAAACTAAAACAAAGCATAATTAAAATATACAGATATTTTAAAGTAAAAGATATACAGATATCTGTATACAGGTATCTTTATCTGTATACAGATATCTTTATCTGTAAAAGATATACAGATAAATTTAATTAAAATGTTTTTATTTTATTCATTTTATATGTTCAAGTTTAAAGTGACATTTTGTCTAAGATTTTGAACTCTTTATTAAAAGCTATCTTAACTTTTAATAAATATACAAAAAATTTTAATATGGTAACACTATAGTAAATAATATGAGGTAATTGTTTCCAAGTTATTTTTATTTCCTATACCTACCTGGAACTTATTTACAAAAACTTTATAATACATCAGTATTTTCTCTTCTTCATTCATTTACAAAAGAATCAGGAGAACCTTGGTTTTTCATTGATTATCTAGAAGGCTGTATCTCAGGAGGTTGGGTGAATGTAATATGACAACCTATTAGACACTTCGAGAACAAACACTGAGGAAACTTGCAAGTACTTTATTGAAACAGCTCATAATACTAGTACAATTACATTCTAGAAGATAAATCATCACAAAAAAACTGTAAGAACTCATAGAAATAAGAAAACTATGACATGTGATCAAGATGTGATGAATGTTTATATTAAAAGAAATTTTTGAGGTAAAAGATATAGTGTCGTAATCTCCCTGAAATTGCTCCCCCTTCCTTCAAACACACATTCCATTGTTTTTGCCACTTTTGAAACAGTTCTGGAAGGCCTCCTTTAAGAGTGTCTTTAATGGTGCTGTCAAGGTCTCTATAATCTGACTTTGATTCAAAATATTTACTATTCATGGTGATTTTGACTTTGGGGAAGAATCAGAAGTCTTAAGATGCCAGATCCAGTGAATAAGGTAGATAATACATACTTATAATATTTTTGAAACTGATTTTTCTATTTGGTACTCAGCAGCAGACTTCACCACATTTTTAAGTAATACCTTGTAAATATATGGAAGAGAAAGGCTAAGAATACACAAATGATGGGTTAAGTCTGTTTGAAGTGAGGGGATATATTTGAGGTGCATTGTGGACAATGTGCCTTTTTCTATAATAAATTTTAAAAATTAGCATTCATTATATTTTTATCATGCTTTATATCTATATCTATTTATACATATGTATGTGTGTGTCAATGTTTGTTTAGAACAAATTGATAAAGTCTTGTGAGATTTAAACACACAGAATAAAACAACAAAGAACATAAAAAGTGGATTAAGGCAAATATAAAATTTTCCAGTGTTCCAGCACTGTCAAGAAAAGTTAAACAAATCATCTTTACTTTTAGGAACAGACTACTTTAAAGATGTATCTTTGGAATAATAACTAAAAGCAAGAGAATTTCTATATGCCATCTAGAAATGTCACTGCTTAACATTATATGTCTCTGTCCAAACCAGGGGGTAATGAAATGCTACCATGCAGAATTAATCATAAATTTCCTTAGAAATTTCCATAGAAATATCAAAATTATTCTGAGAAATTATGAAGTGGAACAAAAGGTTTAAAATAAATTTCCCTCAAATTGCTTTTTTATTGGAAAGTTAGGAACAATTGGCATCAAATTCAATCTACATTTATGGCAGGTTTTGCTTTATAAATACACCATTGATCTTGAATAACTCTAGTTATTAACCTCAAATAAAAAAATCAAATGTTTTGTCAGGCTTTCCCAACAAAAACAAACAATGGGTTTTATTAAGGAATTAGTGTGTTGAAATTTTTATCTGTGAGCAGGTAAGAAATTAAAAAATAATAAGAAAATAATTGTCTATAAAAATTCAAACAAAACTAGTTGTATTACTATACCACGTCATGGGAAGATGTTGAAAATTTGTTAAAAATTAGAGGCAGGCTGATAGATTTTTGGAATTTTTTATTCATATATGTTATTTAAAGCACTTTTATAAAACTTTCAAATCAAGGACACTGGAGTTACAGATATTTTCTGTACATTAAGCATATTTACATACTATAGGTAAATATAGATATAGAGATTTAAATATAGATATGTAAACATATGTAGTTTTAATATTTATTCAAGATATATATTCATGCTACTTTCATTAAAATGTTGTTCGATTTAATATTACTAAATTCATAATTCTTTCTGCTCTTATCCTTTTTTGTCTTTTAATGAAATTACAAAGATTAATCTACGACAAACTTGGATAGTACTGCAACAGTTTTCTTCATTCAGAGTGTGGAAACCAGAACCTAAATGTGATGATTGATCACATAAATAATAAAATTGTTTCATAAATGTGATAATTATGAATTTTATATTAATAGTCAATCCCTTAATGATTAATCTGCAATACCTCCAAGTATTGCAAAGTGGACTTTCACAGCTTACAAAGCACTTTTCCATATGCTCCCTCACTAAATTTTCAGATAGCCCAATGAATTACATTTTACAATATTCAAAAGTAGAAAATAAAGTTCAGAGAGATTAAATGGTTTATTAAAATATCACATAGCTTCTGATTTGATCATATTTCAAAGCTAGACATTCATTCTACAAGTAGTTTGCTTATTTTATACTGCACAATGGAGATATTGAATAAGTTTTTAAATTCTATCTTTTAGAAAATTAACACTGTCATTCTGTCATTTTTAACCCAGAAATAGGTTGCAAGTGGTAAATGAGATTGGTTGGTAATAATGACATGTTCTGATCATTTTGTAATTTTAACAGTCACCACTAGTTCTGGTTTTTCTTTGCTTTTTTTCCACACTAAAATATCCTACACTCTTAAGATGCAGTAAAATTTGTATGTAGAGAGTAAATGGATTTTGTGAGTTTATGATTCACAATGCTCCATACAAAAATAGCCTTAATGAAAGAGTACCACAGTTTTTCACATCAATACAACAGAGCATTTATGCAAATATCCCCATTGAGTGCTTCTATTATCAGACTATTCTTCATTGATTCATGCAACAACAATATCAACTTGATACCATAACAACTCAGAGAGCAGTTTTAAAGTATACTTTTCTATGAACAAATAGAACTCAGTGACAAGCTTTGTTACAACAAGACCCTCCAGATATCTTACAGCTGCTTCCATTCATAAAAGTAAAGATAAATGAGACTAAAGAGTGGGAAGATACAAAGTATTTTCTCGGGTTTCGTTTCAGTATCCTGGGTAGAACTTATGCGCATGCAGTGTCAGTTACACAAGTGGCATAAACAATGTCACTTACTTTATTAAGTTGTCCTGTTATTAGATTCATTCTAAACCATGTATTGAGATGAAAGATACTATAGACTATCAATACCTCACCTGATGCAGAAAATATTACAAACTATTCTACTGTAATTTGGGCAAATATGATACAACATACAAAGTTACTTATCTGGCAGGATCAGTGACTGTTTTTCAAAGGAGGAAAGATAAAAAGGCCAAACAGAGGAAGTATAATGAATTTGGAAGCTTTAACATTAAAACGAATCTAAATCTGTTATGAGAAGTGGAAATATTCAATAAAAGCAGCAAATTCTTACAACCATGAGACAATTCAAATTCAAAGAAACTGGTAAACACAGTATCACAGAGTTGAATCACAGACTTTTTTTTGAAGAAGGTAGGTTTGATGTTTGCAAACAATCATTTTGGATTCACCATGGACAGTTCAGTATAGATAGATGGGAATGGAACTAGTAGGAATTCATTTGAATATTTCAGCAGTGCAAGAGAAACACAATGTAGGCTTAAATTAAGGTAGTGGTTATCGGCCTGGAAAGAATGAAAGGAGGCTGAAACACATGACTTACCATGAAATCACTCATGTGTTTGTGAAAGTGGCATTTGTAGATTTGAGTTTAAATAACTTTTCATTTTCTCATTTACTTTTTTGGTGTGTGACATGCAAACGTAGGCAAATTAGTAAAGAGAACAAAGATTAACTTCAGATTTCCTTTTATTTTGCGATTGTCTTATTTTCTTTAGATTTGCTCCATATTCAAAAGGTTCCCTCACACTAATCCCATATATTTAAAAATTCCTTCCGGCATCTGGAAAGTAACTCTACCTTGACTGTTTTTCCCAATGTATCTTCTATGATAGATGGAAAGGATATACTAACCAAAGCAAACAGAATCACTTGTGTTACTAAGTTACAGAAGCTGTTTACCGTAGGTGTTTGTTGTTGCTGTTGGACTGTAAATGATGTACTGAATCTTGTCATCTTACTTTGCCCTTCATTATTGCTTCCAGCTCTTTGTAATGTTAAGGTCAGTTGTCTGCTTCTTTTGTAAAAGTTCTTGTCTGTAGATTGCCTACAGTGTCCTCTATTCTTAACCTCAATTGGCTTCTATCTAGAGCACTTCATGAAATACTTGGAATATGAAATCATTTTCTTTTTTTTCTGTAATAAGTAACATGTTCTCAAGATAATTTCTTGATGAAAAACCTAACAGGTTGCAATGTTACAACAATAAAAATCCCCTTTTTAAAATTTGTTTTTCAATGTTTAAATGCTATCAATATGCTTTGAAAGAAATAGGCTATGTTAGTTTCACCAGATCCCAACATCAGCTTCCTCAATGAAAGTCAATCACAGATAATTATGGAAAGTTAAATGCTATCTCTAGATTCAGCTCAGTTTTTGGAGTAAATACTAACCAAATCAAATCTATAATTTTTACATTCCTTCAGAAGGAACGAAAGAAAATATTTATCAAAGACCTACTATGTTTCTACTATATTCACAAAAATTCTATGTAACGATATTATCCTTTCATTATCAAAGAGAAAACTGAGACTGAAAGAAATAACTGTACTGTATTCTAAAGTTGCATGAAAAAGGAAGCAGTGAGGTCTGAAGTTTGCCCAGCTACTGTAAATCCCTGTCCTTTAATCTATGTGGAAATCTCGAATATGCACTAGCTCAGTGACTTTCTTTCAGTGTTCATCTTTACACTGTTCTTGGTGTCATCTGTCTCATGACATCTTATTTCTGAACTTCTCAACTTGTTCCTTCAAACCACATCCTCTAATCAGATTTCCTGCCTTGAATTGCAGTGTTAGCGTCTCACATTTTTCTCTGTATTGGACCCCTGATTGTTGTATTTTGATGGAGTTGGTATAAGAGGCAATGCTGCCATAGCTGTGCTACTATTACTGATAGTCCTTCAAGAGTCTCTCTATATCACTTTTTTGGACTCAGTATCTTTTCTGGAGATAGCTGGATAAACTTACATTAAAATCTTCAAGCTAGCTACCCTCTCTCAGCAGTCCAATTTAGACAAAATAAATATGAAGTCTTAAACAGCAAAGTATTTCTCTTTATTCATTAAAGTAAATGGTACAGTATTACTTGTTCAACTCATATTATCCTTTAGGAAAAAAAGGATGTTTGCTTCAACAAACTATATTAAATTTTTTTCTTGCTTGAATGTCTTAATTCATTAGTGCTCTTGTAAAAAAAATTGAAATTAGGCAATTTATAAAGAACAGAAATTTATGTTCCACAGTTTTTGAGAGCGAGAAGTCCCAGATCATGGCACTAGACACTTCAGTATTCAGTGAGGCCCATCCCTCCCACTCCCAGGTGGTGAGCTGATGGTCCTGCTTACATGGCGGTCTGAATGCTGTACCCCAGCCTGATAGAAGGCAGAAAGGCAAACGGAAATGCAAACATACCTCCAGCACTTTAATAGAGACACTCCTCCTATTCATGAAGACATGGGCCCCTGGTCTAATCACTTCATTTTTCTTTTTGTAAATTTTTCTTATTTTAAAGAGAATAGACTAAACCCAACAAAACTTCTTGAAGGTCTCTTGCTCATACAAATGTGCAAGGCAAGAAATTTTCAACATAAATTTTGAAGGAGATCAAAACACTCAGACTATAACATTTCAACTATGGACCTGCAAATTCTTGTCCTTCTCATACGCAAAGTGTATTCATTCTACCCTAATACTCTCAAAACTCTTAACTTGTTCTAGCATCAACTAAAATAGCTAACGTGTCATCTAAATGTCATCTGAATGAGGTATAGGTGGGATAATAAGAAACAAGTGATGATTCATCTTGAGAACAATTCTTCAAACTGTCAGCAAGTGAAACAAATAAGTTATGTGCTCAAAACACAGTGGTGGAGAGGCATAGGATTACTAGTCCAAAGGAAAATGTACAAAAAGTGTAACAGTTTTCAAGTAAGCTCAATGCAACACTAAAAAGATTAAATATTGAGGTTTGAGAATGACGTCCTTTAACTCCATATCATCTCCATGATGTGAAAAACATGAATTTCCTTCTACCTCTCCTTGGCTTTACTGAGCACAGCCCAAAACAACAGTTCACATGGTTAGAATCACATCCCTGAAGTTCCACCTGGCTGGCGTAGTATGCCAGTACTCACATAGTTATGGACTTTCGCACTTACAGAATTAGCACAACATGGATAGTGCATTGATTTATTCCTCATGCCCTCTGAATTAGTGGTAAAACTTCTAGTTCGGTTCCCTTGGACCACAGCTTATTTTGCAAAGAAACACTGTACAAAATGTGTGAGGCAGAAATTTAAGGTAGTGCTGTACAGTGAGCCCCAAGGTCTCTTGGGAGCGCTGGGTCTCTTCCTTGAAACCATCTTGCTCTCAAGATTCTGGAGCCCAGGACCTGTGTGTAGGGGGTATCACAAGTTCAATGATTGCTGAAATTACTTTTGGGTCATTTTTCATTGTTCTGATAAATAGCATTTGATTTATTTCTATCCATACTAATCTCTTTATCAAACATTCATTGGCCACACTACTTTTGTTTCTCCCTAACACACTGTTATTCTTTACAAACTGATCAGGGAAGAATTTATCAAATCTTTAAGTTCTCCTTTCCTTTCTGTGATAAATCCTATCACCAAATTGTCCCTGTCTTCTAGCAAATAAACAATCAAGAAAATCCAAGAATTCTGGTGAGATGTTTGTCTATCAAATATCCTAACCTATCACTCTCAAATTTTGTCTTCAATAAAGCATTTGAACACAAATATAAATCAGCCAAACTCTGTGTCATTTCATAATATGAATGACCTTTTTCCTTCAGTTTCCAAGATTTGTTTCTTATTTTCAGATAAGTCTTCAGAATTGCTTTTATTGCCCATATTGTCATCAATAATCTGATTAGAATAATTTAAGTAATTGCTGAGAAGATTCAGAATTTCCCTATGTCTCTCCCATTCTCCCTTCCAAGTACTAACCAGGCCCAACCCTGCTTAGTTTCCGATATCAGACAAGATTGGGCTTGTTCGGTGTGGTATGGCCATAGACTATCTCTCCTATTCTAAACTATTACAACAGTTCTAATAGTCCTATTCTAATAGTTTAAATAACTATCACTAAAACAGTTCTTTATGGTACATTCTCAACACACTTCCCAGTTCCAAAGTCACTTCATAATTTTTTTGTTATAGCAAAACCTTGGTTCTCAATACCTACTTCTTTCTCAATCTGTTTGCACTGCCGTTAATACCTGAGTGGTTTATGAATGACGGAAATTTATTTATCATGGTCAGGAGGTTGAAAATCCAAGATCAATCCTCTGGGCAGTTTCGTGCCTAGTGAAGGTCTGATGCTTGCTTCCAAGATTGCACCTTGTAGGTCTATCCTTAGGTGGTGAGGGAAATGAATGTTCTCATACAGCAGAAGGCAAAAGGGAGAAAGAAGCTGAACTCGCTTGCTCTAGCTCTTCTGTAAAAGCGCAGTTCCACCATGAGAGCAGAAGCCCCCTGACCGAATCACTTCGTAAAGGTCCTACCTATTAATACTGCTGCAGTGGGAATTAAGTTGTAACACTGGAGTTGATGTTTGGATGAAGCACAAACATGTAGATAATCAGCTTCAGAAAATATGACCTATTATCTCTGCTTCTATATATCTACATAAGCTGCCTATCTGTTATTAATGGTTAAGTAATCTTTTATTGAAAGCAGTGAACTGAATTTTAGATACAGTATTATCTGATCTACTCAAAACCAATTAAGAAAACTGTTGATCACATGTACTTCATTGAAAAATATACAGAATCTACTGGAATTTGTGAATTCCCAGAGACCCAAGAGAGTCATGATGATTGTACCTAATAAAAGATAATTAAAACATAAGTGGCAGAAAAGAATCACATATTTGATTCTGAAATAAAAAGTATCAAATATTTGAAAAGGTTTATAATCATTTAATTTAATTGAATCATAATTATATCAATTCTAATATTTATATAGGTTCTTAATTCCTTACTTCATATATTTTGCATTCTTTAATTCTATTATTTAACCAAAGTAAATGTTGATACATAGAAAATTTTATTTCCTATGTTTCAGGAGTTGTTTTAAAGGTTAGTAGTAAAACACTGACTAAAGTAGGTATCTAGCTAAAGGGAAAAAAATAAAGAAATGATCATATAAAGAATTGTATCATTGTTAAAAATAAAATGATGGAAAATCTCCTGGAGGACATTAGACTATGAATGATGGAAAAACAAATCTAAATTGATTGTTGAATTGGACTTTTTGTTCATCAAAATTGTGATAAGTACTAATATATAACAGATCTTTGTCAAGACATTAGTTTAACATATATTCAAATAATTAGAACACTGCATAGCAGATTTTAGATTAGAATTAAATACATTGAACAAGTATTCATGCAGTGAGTACCTCATTGAGTTTGAGAGGAATAAGACTATTTATGGACAGATTGTATAGAAAATAAAATTTATTCATGAAGATAGGCATAAGTTATGTACTAGTCTTGAAAAACAAAACCTGATGGGAGACACAAAGGTATTCAGAGAAGTGACAGGACACACCACTGGAAAGGTAGGTAAAGCCAGAAAGCATGAGAATTTTGATGCTTTTTTCCTGAATGGACAACACTCATTCTTAGTTTTGTCATATAATCAGAGTTGTAACACATGTATTCCAATCCATAGGTCTCACAGGGAAACTTAGAGATGAAACTTACATTGATTCTGATTCCCTTAAATATTTAGCCTTATCAGACATTGATCTCGGTATAGCAGAAATTTCTATTGCAAGGAGATACAAAGAATCTGCCAATTCTTTCCCTTGAATCTAACAGCTACTTACTGCCACCATGTGGAAGTCTTTAAGTCTAAATAAGTGTTAATATCTAAGAGGTTTAACATGTTCTGCACTGTGGACCTACAGTTGGAAGCTTATGTTTATTCCAGTTTGCAGTGGAGATCACCTATGTGCTCTGTGAGCCTGAGATTTACTTCCGCAGTATTATATCACATATGTATGAGGCTACTTCTAAATCTGCATTGTATCATGCTGTGTCTGTACTTCAGATTAAATTTGCCTGGGTATTTATTAGTTGTCCCATGTTCTTATTTTTATTTATATTTTTTTAGTTTTTTCTACATAGTCTGACCTTCAATTAGTAACTCTGCATCTCTATCTCCTGTATTGTTTCCAGGTGAGAACCACTTTCTTGGAAATCTTTATGTCTAACAGTCTCCTCTAAAATGTCTACCACTATTTTCCTTCCTAAAAATAGTATGACTTAATAACAAATATTAAATAGGAGAAATATAGCAAAGTCAACCTGGCATGCTCTATGACCAAAGATTTTTTTTAACGAGTGCTCCAAGAGAACACAGGTGAAAGGATTATTGTATTAAAGGTAATCAATAAAAACTAGTTTAGAAAGCTGATAGACAAAAATAAGACCACTTCATGCCTCAAGCTATAAGTTTATGAGGCTTATTTACTCTAGGACTTACATCTTGTAAGATTACTTGTCTTGGAATCTCTATATAACAATGAAAACATGGATATACCTTAGTATCACTGGGACTGATTTTAAAAATGTATCAGATAATACAGCCCCCACCTCCGATTAATTTATTTCTAAATACTCCCAAGTTGATTATAATATGCAATCAGATAATCACTGTTGTGTACAAAGGATACTTAATTTAGGATATTACACAGTATCAAATGGATTGAGAATAATTGGATGAGAAAAAGTGAATGATACTGCATAAAGTTCCATATTCAGTTAATGGAAACCTATAAATATGAGATGCAATAAAATATGAATTTCCTACTTTTCTTTCCAAGGTATTGAGAAAAACCCCTTAGGTAACTGTAGCTAAGAGAATTGATTTCATTTTAATATATTCCAGATTTATATGATGATTATATTTTCCTGATTCTGCTGTGTCTGTTCATTGAGTTTCAGATTTCTCCAGTATCACAATCTGCAGTTGCAGAATTAGTTCAGCATATTGAGACTCTTATTTCTTTTTAAAATTGAATCCTTCTACAAGAATTCCACATTTTTATTTCAACTAGCAGAGAACTTAGTTACAACAAAATCTCCATTTTCCAAGTGTACTTCAAAAATGTCAGTTTCTTCTTTGGTTTTTCTGCATAACTAAGGCATCTCTGAGCACACCCCATACATACACATCACATTCACTGCCCCTAGCCACACGCTGAGGTTGTGACCTTACAATGTCACATTCTTTTGCCAAAATCATAACTTCTGAATTTCATGGTGAAAATGAAACTGTAAAGTCTCACACCCTGAATGAAATATGGCGAGAATATTGCCTAATATAATTTTGAGCCATTGTTAGATATTTTCATTCATTATTTTTGGTCATTTGAGTGTATTGGGGATATATTTGGAATGAACACTAGATTTTTTTCCTTTATAATTGAATTAATATCAAATAATTTGTTATTTGCTTCTGGCATACATACTTTTCTCATTGTATCTCCCTAATTCTCCCTCCCATCTATCTATGTCACTCATGGTGAATTTGATATTTTCAAAAAATTCTGGTAAGCAATTTCTGAAATGTCATGGGATTTCTCCTTGTGGTGACATAATGGACTCTTGTAGAGCAATGAGACTTTGATTGTCAAAAGAATGAATCTCTGAAAACAGAATGCACCTGGGAGAAGCAGGTTGGTCAGCAATAAGCAGAGTTGTTCTTTAGTGATGAAATTCCATCGCCTAAACTTCTCAGATCGCTTTATTATTCACCTTACTCAGATTCAAAGTTGGCTCCCCAAACATTTACAGATCCCCTAAAGAATGTATTGGGAGTCAGTACCACACAGCCCTGCTCATGAGGTCATACGCATAAAAAGCTAACTTTAAAAAATGGTCTGATATAGATATAGCTCAGATGTACAGGGGTACATGTAAGCCATCTAGACTTAGAAAAGACTCACAGAAGAAGACATAGAATACCTGCTTTGAAAGACAAAGCTGCTCCAATGAATCAGTGCGGCAAAAGTAGAAATATGTGTCTGAAAATATTTGCTATCGGGAGCTACAAGTACATTGGCTTCACTATAATGTAAAACAAAACAGAAATTTACTAAATATGCAAATACTGAGAAGATTAAAAGTCATGAGTCATGTTAAAGACCTTGACATTTAATCCCTTGGCAAATTCTTTTTCAAATCATGACTTGAAACAACCTTTCCAAAGACATGAATTAAATAATGAGTTGGTTTCTTACCCTCTTCCCTCATCCAAATAGAGCAGCCCAGTTTCTACTTACTGGTATTCATTTATACTGACACCTGACATTTTACTTAATCAAAACCTGTTTAGGCTAAAGTCAAACATTCTTGCCTATGCTGTCAATAATAATGAACTAGACTTTCCTTTAAACATGATGATTGTGATCTGATTGAGGCCTTGAGCAGTTTTCTCTAGTAGTCTTTGTATATTATGAACTCAAGGTCAAGATTTTAGCTCAGAGACGGTATATCAGATAAGGCTGAGAATATTAAGTGATTTGCCTAAGTGCCCAAAACTACAACAAAAGTGTTATTAATTTATTGGCTTATCACTTGATTATTAGTTTCTACAATATCTCTTTCCCTTTGAAAAGAATGTTCTTGTAGTAAGATCATAATCAAATAAAGATGATTGTGTATCTGTTTTTATAATTCTCAAATTATCAAACACCTCTAGGCTGTACCTATACTAAGTGCTTAACATTGCTTCAGATATTAACTATTGCATGGGCTGAGAAAATACTGGTCCTGTTCAAAATGGCTTCATTGAACCTGAGTTGTGGTGGCCTGGGACAAAGGAAATCTGGGCTCATGTGTCTAGCACTGTTTCAGCAGCCCTGGTTCTTTATCTGCCTCTAGGTTCCCAAAACAGCAATAGAGAACAAGTCCTAATGCTTTTTAAGGCTGTTGTGTCAGTTTTCATTTCCTTGTGTCAGATTTTCTACTGTTATTTATCAAGACTACATCAAATAATCAACCTCAAGTAGAGGAAGAGGTAGAGGGAAGTACTCCATACCTTCACAGGAAGAATAACAGTTACATTACAAAAGGAATGTGTTCAAAAACAGGAAGAATTTGTGCCAATTTCCCTGCCATCTGCCATATTGTGTGTTTTGCTCAAGTATTTTCTTTGAATTTTATTTCTTTGTGAACTAGCTTCTCAAAGACTAGTAGTCTTCTATTGTTTTCTCAAGACTTGTTTAGTATCTTCTTATTTGCATACAGTAATGTAGTATGGAATCATTAATATTTAGAGACTACTTATTTAAACTTGAAATGGCTTGCTTCACTTTTTTATATTCTGTCCTATCTAACTTCTACAGTGGCTGCCTTCAAATCATGGGACAACTATTTATGTGTTTTGAAACTAAGAAGAATCTTTTCAGATTAAACCCACAATCTTAACAGCATCAAACACTATGTTCAAAACAATTAAAATAGCTGTCCAAAGTGATTTATTAATATTAGTGAGTTTATAATCATCATAATTTTTGAATATGCTCTTGTAACCTTAACTAACATTCTCAAGATTACAGTCACACATATTCTTTAAAAAGAGAAGAAAAGAAAACTCAGTCGGCTTCTTTACTGGGATCATTTAAAGCTGTCTTCAAATTACACTGTCTTCTAAATGTATCTTCATCTAATTTCTTCTTGTTTCCCTCAGCCTTCACAATGAAACTGTGCTTATGTTAAATCTTCAGTAACATTAGCTATTAAATCTAGAAAAAAATTTAAGCATAATACTATCCAAAATTTTCATTTTTTAATGAAGGCATTGAGATTTGAAGAAATGACTTACTCCAAGTTACAAAGATATTGATAAGTGATACAGAATATTAAACTTGACTGCCCCATTTCCATCTCTAATATTTTTGGACTAAAGCAAAGGATCACTTTGTGTTCACTGCTATGGTCAGAAGTATTTGATCATGGTGAGGTAGTGAAGACACAGAGATTTGAAAAAGAGTAATAATGTTTATTCAAAAAGTGACACATAGAGTTTGGAAAGGTGAAATATATTCTCCAAGTATATTAATCTTCCAGACAATCAACTGCATTTTTGTGTAGTCTGGTTTCCCCATGGAAGACACTTCTAAGGCATACTTATTTTGTTTATAGATTGTAAAATTACTCCATATTTAATATTTTAAAACATGTATTCAATAAGATTAGAAATCTTGTGGCATTTTCTAAACTCCTACATATTCTTTGATATTGAAAGCATCTGAATTTGATTAACCATGACAACTTAAGTTTTATATATTTTAGGTATTATATCCACATCTGATAGTATTCTTCAAAGTGTCTGTGGTCTAATAGTTACTGGAAGCCACATTGAAAACAGAATGATTTTGAGGAATTATGTTAAAACCCAGATATACCAAATAAAAGGCAAAAGTTTGTCCAGTTAGTGTTGAAACCCTGAAAAACTTTAAGAATTTGCATTTTAATGAAGTGAACTTATGGCACAATGCATTCTTGCTGTACTCTGTTAAATGATTGCTCATTATCTCCTAGATAGTTTAATGTCTCCACCCCCTTTGATGGGCTCTATTTAAGGAAAAAGATTTTACAGCTAAATTCAGCAATTAAATTGATAGTTTTGTTGAATGAATATTTAGAACTATATTGCTAAATATGCTTCTGCATTTCATTTCCCTTTTGAGAAACAAAGCATAATGTTTGATTCTAGCATAATGCAGAAATGTAATGACCAAATACAGACCCCAAGGCCATACCTCCGTGACTCACACAGAGGTACTCAGAAGTGTACTTTGACAAGCACATAGACAGCTCTCAAGCCAATCAAGATGATAATTAAGCTTAATCATACAGGGCATCACATTTTTAAAAAATTTTTTCGTACCGAGAATCAAACTCAGGACCTTGCATTTGCCAAGCAGGTGCTGTACTACTGGGCTATACCCTTGGCCCAGGGCATTACTTTTAAATGCAAAATGAATCACATATAGAGTCACGGAGGTATGGCCTTGGGGTCTGTATTTGGTCATTACATTTCTGCATTGTCTTTTTTTAACTATTGTTTTTTAGCATTGTTTTACTTTGTTTAGATTTACTAAAGTATAATTTACAAAATTTGTATATCTTTAAAGTGCAGCAAGTAATGATCTCATAATGTATACACTGTGAAATGATTGCCACAAATAAATAGTCTGTTGTTTCAAGGAGTTACCACTTTTTTGTGTGATAAGAACACTTAAAATCTATCCTGTTAGCAAATTTCAGGTATACAATAAAGGACTAGCTGTAATCACTGTGGTGTATTATATCCCCCAGAACTTATTCATTTTATTTTTAAAGATTTTTACCCTTTGACCAATATCTCCACATTTCCATCATCTCTTGGTATTCACTATTTTATTCTCTGCTTCTATGAAATTTGAACTTTTAACATTCCAAATATAGCAGAGATCACGTATTTATTTTTTGTGTGTCTGGATTATTTTACTTAACATAATGTCTTGTAGGTTCATCTATTTTGACACAAATGGTAGAATCCTTTTGTAAAATAAAAAATATTCTGTTCTTTAATATATAGATGATCCTTACCTTAGAGTGTTTCAACTTAGAATTTTTACTTTAGAATGATGCCTAAGTGATGCTCACTCATTAGAAACTATACTTTGAATTTTGAATTTTCCTCCATTTCTGTGCTTGAAATATGTGATATACTTTCTAATGATACTGGCAGATGTGGTGAGCCACGATTTTGAGTCAGCCATGCAAGCATGAAGATAAATGACTAACATTCAGTGTATTGTGTTGTTACATTGTTGTGTCTCCTGGGTTAGTTTTATTATACGTATTTTCTATGTATAATATTTTCAACTTACAATGAATTTATTGGGATAAAACCCTATTGTAGGTTAAGTAATATCTGAATATATACTGTGTTTTTATTATCCATTCATTTATGTGCACTGAGAATGTTTCCATTATTGTGATTGCTATTATAACATAGTGAATGATGCAGTTAACATGAAAGTCCAGTTACTTCTTTAAGAGAATTATCTAATGCTCTTTAGATATACAAAGAGGTAGGATGGCTATGCCACAAGTACTTTTTTTGCTTGTTTATATTTTTTTGAAGAATAATTATACAAATTTATAATGCCACCAAGTTTACATGGGCACACTTTTTTCCACATTGTGATCAATAATTATCTTCTTACACTTTTATAACAACCATATGAAAAGATTTGATGTAGTATCTTATTGTGCTTCTTATTCAAATTCTCTTGATCATTAGTACTCTGAGTACTAACATACTTCATTAATTCCTGGTCATTTGCATTTATGTTTTTTATTTTAAAAAAGAAAACATCAGAAAAGAAAAACAAAAAGCAGAAGAGATCAACAACAGCAAACCCAAAACAATAACAATATAGGTTTCCAAAAACAGAGTGAAAGAAATTTAACCATTTTTGTTATATTGCATATTGTTCTTTTTTTTTCAAAGAAAGAAAAGAAAATTAAAGAAAATAGAAAAACAGAAAAAAAGGTAGAACAATACTGAATTAAAAATAATTAACATCGTAAAATCGCTAGTTGATACATTACACATTGTCGGCTTAAAAATTAGTTGCCAATGTCACAAAATCAAAGCATAAATAGTGGCTAGACACTCAAACATTGACAGTGCAAATCCTTCTGTTCAGTGTTCCAACAGAAATTCAGTAATATGGTCATCTGTTTTACACACTGTACATATCATTATGCCCTTTAGAGAACTTTCACTTTCACAACATCTATTATACTTTTGGAACACATTATTCTGTCAATTTTATTATTTTTTATACTAGAGAGACAACGTGATATTTACTAATGTAAGTCTCATTTATTTCACTAATGAGGATGTTCTCAAGTTGCCTCCATTTACCTGTAAAGGCTTCAAGATCATCCTTTTTATAGCTGAGTAGTATTCCATTGTATGAAAATACCACATTTTTTTCATCCACACTGCAGTTCATGGGCATTTTGGTTGTTTCCAAGATTTAGCTATCACAAATTCTGCTGCTGTGAACATGGGTGCACATATACTGTGACATGATCTTTTCAATTTTTCTGGGAAAATACCCAGAAGGAGAATAGCTGGATAGAATGGAACTTCCAATACTAGTTTTCTGAGGAATCTCCATACTGATTTCCACAGTGGTTGCACCAGTGTGCACTCCCACCAACAGTGGAGAAGTGTTCCTTTTTCACACATCCTCGCCAACATTTGTTATCAGTTGTTTTCTTGATGACAGCCATTCTTTCCAAGCTGAGATGAAATCTCATTGCTGTTTTAATTTGCCTTTCTTGAATGGCCAGTAATGGTAAACATTTCTTCATGTATTTATTTGCCATATATCTTCATCTGAGAACTGTGTTCATCTCAGCTGCCCATTTTTGGAGAGAATCTTTGAATTTGGGGGTTTTGATGTTTTTCAATTCTTTATATGTTCTGGATAAATGTCCTTTGTCTGAAGGATTGTTGGTTAAAATTCTTTCCCATTCTGTGGGTTTTCTTTTCACTTTGCTGGTGATTTCTTTTGAAGTGCAGACTTTAAGTAATATGAGATCCCAGCTGTTGATTTTTTGAAGTATTTGCCATGCAGTTTGCATTTTGTTCATGAACTTTTTGCCTACCCCTATGTCTCCAAGATTTGTACCTTGTCCTCCAGCAGATTTAGTGTTTCTGTTTTAATGTTTAGATCCTTGATCTATTTTGACTTTAGTTTAGTGTATGGTGTAAGGCATGGTCTATCTTCAGTCTTCGGTATGTGGAAAGCCAATTTTTCCAATACCATTTATTAAAGAGGCTATCTTTTTTCCAGTACATGTTTATCCCCTTTGTCAAATATAAGGTGGTTGAGTGTCTTTGTAATAGTGTTTGTATTTTCTAATCTGTTCCATTGATCCTCAGGTCTATTTCTTTGCCAATACCATTGTGATTTTTATTGCTGTGGCTTTGTATTATAGATTCAAGTCAGGAATTAGGATGCCTCCTGTCTTGCCTTTGTTGCCCAGAAGTGCTTTCACTCTTGTAGGCTTCTTCTATTTCCAAATGAATTTTAGGAATATTTTCTCTAGGTCTGTAATATATGTTAATGGTATTTTGATTGGGATTGCATTGAATCTGTATAACAGTTTTGGGAGTATGGCCATTTTCACAATGTTGGTTCTTTCTAATCAAAAGCAAGGAATATCATCCATTTTCCAATATCCTCTTCAATTTTTTAAATAATTTTCAGCATATAGATCTTTTACATTCTTGGTTATGTTGATTCCTAAGTATTTGATTTTTTAGATACTATTGTGAAAGGCAATAGTTCCATAGTTTCTCTCTCAGTGAGACTCTTCATTGTGTACAGAAATGCCATTGATTTTTGAATGTTGATTTTCTATCCAGCTACACTGCTGAGTTTGTTTATTACCTCCAGTAGTCTTTTAATGCAGCTTTTGGGGTATTCTATGTTGAATATCATGTAGTCTTCAAATAATGATAATTTAAATTCTTCTTTCCTATTTTTATTCCTTTTATTTCTCTCTGTTGTCTGATTGCTCTGGCTAATATTTCTAGAACTATATTGAATAAGATTGTTGATAGTGGACATGTCTTGTTACTGATTTTAGAGTGAAGGCTTTCAGTTTTTGCCCATTTAGTGCAATGTTGGCTGTTGGTTTGTCATAAATGGTCTTTATGAGATTGAGATGCATACCGTCTATTCCGGGTTTCTGTAGTGTTTTTATCATGAACAGGTGTTGGGCTTTATCAACAGCTTTTTCTGCATCTATTGAGATGATCATGTGATTTTTATTTTTGGCTCTGTTGGTGTGGTTTACTACCTTTATTGATTTGCATATGTTGAACCATCCCTGCATTCCTGGAATTAATCCCACTTGTCATGGTATATAATCTTCTTGATGATTTGCTGCATTCTATTTGCCAGTATTTTATTGAGAATCTTTGCATCAATGTTCATTAGTAAGATTTGTCTATAGTTCTCCTTTTTGGTCGGGTCTTTCTCTGGTTTTGGTATCATAGTGATACTTGCCTCCAAAAGTTATTTAGGGAGGACTATTTTCTTTCAATTTCATTGAAGAGGTTAAGGAGTTTTGGCATTAAATCTTCTCCAAATTTCTTATAGAATTCAGCCATGCATCCATCAGAACCTGGGCTTTTCTTTATTGGTAAGTTTTTAATCGTGTTTTTTATTTTGGTAGCTGATATTGGGTTATTCAAAATTGTTATATCTTCTGACTGAGCTTTGGTAGTTCATATGTTTCTAGAAATCTGTCAATTTCCTCTGGGTTTTCCATTCTATGTGAGTAGAGATTTTCAAAGTAGGTGTTCATGATCTTTTGAATTTCCATGGGATCTGTTGTAACTTTCCTCTTTTCAGTCCCTATTGCATGGATTTGAGTTTTTTCTTTCTTTTTCTTGATAAGGTTAGCTAGAAGTTTCTCGATTTTGTTTATTTTCTCAAAAAACCAGCCTTTTGATTCATTAATTCTTTCTATTTTTTGTTTCAATTGCATTACTTTCTGCTCTAATCTATACAGTGTCCTCTCTTCTAAGAGCTTTGGGTTTGACTTGCTCTTCCTTTTCTAGAAGCTAGAGAGGTAGTATTAGGTTATTTATTTGTGTTCATTCCATTTTCTTGATGTGACTATTTATTGCTCTATATTTCCCTCTTAGGACTGCTTTCCTTGTGTCCCATAGGTTATAGTATGTTGTGTCTGCATTTTCATTGTATTGTAGGTATTGTTTTATTTCTTCTTTGATTTCCTCTGTAACCCACTGGTTGTTCAGAAGGTTGTTTTTTTTAATTGCCATGTATTTATGCAAGTTTTGCAGGGGGTTTTTTGCCATTGATTTCCAATTTTAGTGCACTATGGCCAGATATTATGCATGGGATAATTTCACTCCCTTTGCATTTACTTAAGAATGTTTTATGAATTAATATATGGTCTATTTTGGAGAATGTCCCATGTATAGCTGAGAAGAATGTATACTCTGATGTGGTTGGGTGGAACACTCTGTAAACATCCACTAAGCCCATTTGTTCACAGGTATGATTCAGTTCTGGTTTTTTTGCTGACTTTTTGTGTAGTTGATGTATCTCTTTGTGACAGTGGGGTGTTAAGCAATCCTATTACAATTGTGTTCTTGTTTATTTGTTTTATCATGCCCATTAGTGTTTGTCTTATATAGTTGGGTGCTCCTGTGTTAGTTGCATATATATTTATAATTGTTAATTTTTCCTTCTTGTAGTTTTCCACTTACAAGTATGTAGTAGCCTTCTTGATCTCTATTAATCCTTTTAGGTTTGAAGCTTACTATATCTGCAAACAGAACAAATACCCCTGCTTTTGTCTGGGTTCCTGTTGCATGGAATACTGTTTTTGCATCCTTTGACTTTTAGCCTATAAGTTTCTTTTTGAGTCAGATGTTTTTCTTGTATACAGCATATTGTGGGATCCTGTTTCTTGATCCATTCTGTCAACCTGTTTCTTTTGACAGGTGAATTGAGCCCATTTACATTTGTAGATATCACTAATATGTACTGATCTGACTTTGCCATATTGTGTTCCTGTTGTTGGTTTCCCACTTTCCTCCCTTGTTTAATTCCTTGTCCAGCCCGGTGCTTTCTTTCTGTTGTTGTTCTGGATATTGTGGTCATTTTTATCTCTTTCTAGCATGTCTTTCAATACTTTTTCCAGGGCTGGTTTGATAGATATGAATTTCTTTAGTTGTTCTTTGTCATGGAAGTATCTTGTTTCTCCATTAAATTTGAAAGACAGTTTTTCTGGAAACATCAGTCTGGGTTGAAAGTTGTTTTCTTTGAGGCCTTGAAATACTTCACTCCAAACTTATCTTAACCTGAAGGTTTGTGCTTGGAAGTCTGCAGTGATTCTAATAGGCTTTCCTTGATAGTTGAGTTGTGTCTTTTCTCTAACAGCTTTTAGTATTCTGTTTTTATGCTGTATATCTGGAATTTTAATTATTATATGTCAGTGTAGATTTATGTTGATTATGACTGTTTGATGTCCTATATGCCTCACTTATTTGTATATCAGATTTTTCCCCATATTTGAGAAATTTTCTACTTTTACTTCTGTAAACAGCGTAGTTATGTCCTTTGCATTGTCTCCTGCATCCTCATTGATGCCTATCAATCTTACATTGTTTCTCTTGGCCTCATCTTGAAGCTGCAGGTTTGTCATCTCATACTGTTTTGTTGTTTTTATAAGTTCTCTCCTTTCATGGTTGCTATAGGCAATCCTGCCCCCAAGGTCTGAAATTGTATCCTCAGCTTCATTTGAATGGTTTTGCCAGCTTTCAGTAGAAATTTTGTTTCTGGCATATCGCTTTGAATTTTTTTCATGGATTCTGCTTGTTTTCTACATTGTTCATTCAAATTTTCAATCAATTTCCCACGTTCCTGAATCTTTTAAAAATCCATTTCTTCCCTCGCTATGTTAAGCAAATCCTTTACTATGGTTGTTATTTCTGTCTTCTAATTTCATTACTTCTAATTTGAGTTCCTTTATAGCCTCATGGATTTGTTTCTTTACTTCATCTGCTATCTTTTCAGAGATTTCTGGTGTATGACTTTTTTTTTAATTGGTATGAGGGATCGAACTCACAACCACAGGCTTGCAGTGCAGGCACTTATGCCACTGAGCTAAATCCCCAGTCATTGGTGTATGACTTTTAAAGTCCTCTGTTTCACTGTCATCTGTTCTTGCAGCTGATCGATTAGATGCTTGAGATTGCATTTTGGTTTTTCGTTTTGTCATTTTCACTTTCTGAGCAAATATCTTGTCATTTAATCCCAACAGTCACAACTGTTGGCAATGTATCTCCTAGGCTCCTACTGTGTGGTTGATGTTCACCCAGTTGTTGGGTACATAGTGACCAGAACCGGCTAGGATGCTCTGTCTGGGTAAGGGGTCACCAAGTCTCCCATTAAACCAGCACTGCCAGTCCACTGCAGCCCAAAGTTCTGGGAGCAAGCATGGGAGCCAAATGTTCACAGCAGTGCTTGGTCTAAGAGATGGGGAGGGTAGCCAAGGGCAGTGGACCAAGCCAGGGTGAGTGCAGTGGTCCTCCGGGTCAGCACACAAAAGGAGCATGGTGGGTCTTAGGCACAGCTCAGCAGCTGGAGCCAGGGTGGAGTACGGCGGTCCCCCTCTGTGTGGGGCAGTGGGAGGGTGTGGTGGTGCACAGGCTTGGTTTAGCTGTCTGAGCCAGAGTGGAGCTCAGTGGTTGTCCCCCATGTGGCAGCAGCGGGAGGGTGCCAAGGCGCACAGTCTTGGCCCAGTGGCCTGAGCCCTGTGTGCAGGCCTAGCTCAGGGGCTGAGCCTGGGTGGAGCAGTGGGAGGGCACCATGGAATGCAGGCTTGGCCCAGCGGCCTGACTTGGGATGGAACACAACAGTGGTCCTTTGTGTGGCAGCAGTGGGAGGGCACCAATGAGTACAGGCTCAGCTCAGCTGCCTGAGCTGGGGTGGAGTTCAGTGGTCATCCCTGTGCAGTGGTGGTATTTGTGTCTATTTTTTTAAAAAAATACCTATTCAATCCTTCGCTCATTTTTAAATTAGGGTTGTTTTCTTACTATTCAGTTATATGAGCTCATTATACATTTTGGATATCATTCACTATGGAACACATGATTTATAAATTTCTCATTCTATGGTTTATCTTTTTGTTCTGCTCTATGTTTCATTTGCTATGCAGAAACCTTAGTTTGACGAGATCACATATTTCTGCTTTGCTGTCTTTGCTTTTGGTTGTATATTTAAAAACTGGGAGTACTTTGGTTTTTGTGTCTTACTTTATTTAAGTATTTATTTCAACTTATTTTGTGTATGTTATAAAAAGGTGATCCATTAATTGTTTTGCATGCAAATATTTAGTTTTTTCAACACTGTAAATGATTGTTTTCTTGTTATGTGTTCTTTGTAGCTTTATCAAAAATTAGTTGACTATATAAATGATAGGTTTACCCTTTGTTTCTTTATTCAACCCATTAATATATGTACTTGTTTTAATGACAGAACCTTATATTTTTATTATTATAGCTTTGTAACATAGTTTCAAATAAGGAAATGTAATGGCTCTAACTTTATTTTTTTAGCCAGGATCATTTCAGTCATTCTAGAATTTTTGTAGTTCTATATAAATTTTAGAAATACTTTCCTATTTCTATTAAAAACACCATTGGAATATTGATATATATTATGCCGTATCTGGTGATTGCTTTTGGTACTTGATGTATTTTAATAATATTAACTCTTCCAATCCATGCATAGGATATATTTTCATTTATTTGTATTTTATTTAATTTCATTCATTAATATCATGTAGTTTTAAGTGTACAGATCATTCAGTTTCTTGGTTAAGTTAATTCCTAATCATTTCATTATTTTTGGTGGTATGACAAATTAGATTACTTTTTTAATTAACATTTTCATCTTACTAATTGCTAGTGTATGAAAATTCACTTTTCTGCATGTTGAGTTTGTATTCTGAAACTTTAATGAATTCATTTACTTGTTCTAATCCTGCAACTTTTAAACATAGTTGTGTGAATGCTCTATATGTAAGTGCATATGGCTGCAAATGCAAACAATTTGACTTTTTACTTTCTGATTTGGATTTTAATTTTAATTTTCATGTCTTATTCTATGAGTAGGACTTCTGTGCTCACAGAATTGGTGAGAGAGTACCCTTGTCTTTTTTTCAATATGAGGCTATTCTTTCAGATTTTCAGTGTGGAAAACGATGTTAACTACAAGCTTATTACATATGAGCTTCATCATGTTAAGGTATGTTCCTTCTTGCCTTAATTGTTTGAGATTTTATGGAGAAAGGATATTGAATCTTATGATTACATGTGTTTAGATAAATGTTTGATTTTTAAATTTTGTTCTGTAAATTTAGCATGTTGAATAAATCCAACTTGGTTATAGTCTTTTTAACATGCTAATGCATTTAGTTTGATAGTATTTTGCTGAGGAATTTTTATGTCATCAAGAGTGTTGGTATATAGTTTTATTTTTCTTTAGTATTTTTATATAAATTTACTATTAGTATAATTATAGCATCATAAGATGTTCTCAGAAATGTCCTCTACAGTTTTTTGGAAGAGTATGAGAAAGATTAGAATGACATTTTTTAAACAATTTGTTGAATCCACCTGAGATTCCATCTTGTTTTGCACTGCTATTTATTTTTTTTATTTCTGATTCAGTTTACTTATTAATTATTGATATAGTTAGGTTTTATATTTATTCAGTCTTCACCCTTGATAGATCATATGATTAAAATAATTTTTCTGTTTCTTCAGGATCATCTACTTTGTTGTTACATAGTTAATAGAGTCTAATATGGCCCTTTCTATTTCTGCAGTATCTTTTTTCAACTATACTTTTGTTTATTTGAGACTTCCCTACATTTTTCTTAATTAGTTAACCTGAAACAATCTCAGTTCCTTAAAGGAACCTTCGTTGGTTTACCTTGTTAATTTTTTCAAGTCTTTACTTCATTTATTCCTGTTCTAGTTGCTTCTTTCTGCCAACTTTCGTAGTAGTTTACATTTTAGATCTTTTAGTTATAAGGGTTGGTTGTTGAAGCCTTTCTTTTTTCATTAATTAATTTCCCCTTGCTGTATCATTTTTACTTGTATCTTTGTGATCCATGTAGCCTTATATTTGTTTCTTTGGGTTAAATACCTCTTCTAGTCTTTAAATATTGGTTTTAGTAGATAAAAACTTTCTAATGTTGAGTGTTCAAAATGAGACTATTCAGTAAGAATGGCATGAGACAAGTATCTACCATTTGCACAAATGTGTGTGGCTTACATGGAGTCGCTGGAATCACTGGCTCTAGACTATGTCCAAAAAGGTCTAGAAGTGAGTAACAGGTATATTTCAGAATCAGTAATCAGACTGTGATTTATAAGTTTCTGTCCACTGGAATCCTACAGGCAAGTTTTCTACTGATCATAGCTCAAAATCATTGATGCTAGGTTACTAGGCACATAACAAATAGGCTGATATATGAATCATTATTTGACTATTAGTAATAATTCATTCTTTTCTGGAGATTTCTAATTTTTTTGCTGCATTGCATTTTCA
>PVJX010022676.1:0-30197 GCA_004027295.1 Dolichotis patagonum
TTTTCACTCACACTTATTACTGTTATGTTTCTTTGGGTTGTCTTGCAGTCATTGAATTGTTACTTCCTGGCTCCTTGTTATTTTTAAGAGATCTTTCCTTTTGTGATTGCAAGCTGCAAAGCTATCTTCCAGGTCTGAAAGTCTGTCTTCAGTTTCTTTCAAGTGATTTTGCCAGCTTTCTATGGAATTTTTAATTTCCTCGATGTCTCTTTGAATCTGTTTCATGAGTTTTAAATCTTTTTATATTGTTCATTCAAGGTTTCCCTCATTTTCATATGCTCCTCTATTTTTTACCTGTCTTCTTTAGAGGTGCTTAGCAACTCTTTTGTTACGTTTTTCATTTCTTCTTTTTTCTGAGATAGTATTTCTGTTCTAATTTCTTTTATAGCCCCATGAAGTTGTTTCTTTACTTCAGTTGCTATCACTTCAGAAATTTCAGGTGTGCGACTCCTGATGTCTTCTGTGTTTACATCTCCTGAACTTGTTTTGCTCGGGTTGGAGGCCTGAGATTGTCTTTTGCTTCTTCATCTGGATATATTCCTGGGTTCCTCTGGACAAGAGGGTAGTGGAGTCCCAGGCACTTCCAGCATTTTCTACAATTTCTCTGAAGTGAGACTGTTTGGTTTTTCTAGCTGGTGCAGGCTACATGTATCTGATGGTGGCCACTGGGTGTGCTGGTGCAGGGCTGTCTATTGCTTTTCCTAGCCTGCGCTGGCTCCCTGATGGCTGGTGGAGTGTGCTTGGGGGCCGGGCTGGCCACAGTCTCTTAGCTGGTTACCAGCAGGGATCTTCCACAATGGCTGCCCAAGTGGGCATGGAGGCAGCCTCTGGACTGAGCTGGTCACTGGTAGGGAGCCCCCTAGATGGTCACTGGAGTGTGTGCAAGGGCAGGGCTGGCTGCCACCTGCAGACCTGGGCTGGTCACTGGTGGGGATCTTCTGCAATGGCTGCTGGAATATGCACGGGAGTGGTGCTCATTCCAAGAAATTACCATGGGTCTGCACCCAGCTAGAAGCTGCTGGGGGAAGCTGGCAGCAGTTTGGGTTCTGGGCTTATATGGTTCAGCTCCAAAATGGCTCCCAGGCTACCATGGGAGGACTGAGTCCTCTGTACTCACTGTCAGCCAGTGCAGTCCTCTGCGTCCAACACTCCTCTCTACCACTGTGTCTTTTTGTAGAGGCCTCTGAAGGCACCAGCTGCCCCCGTCATCGTGACCGTGCATCCCCAGGTTCCACAGCTCCTCTCACACAGTGGGTCCAGCTCCTGGTGAAGGGGCCGCCAGCTACTACCTTCTTCTTCGCTTAAATTTTTCTTTTTACTTTTTCTGTGGGCTTCAATTCTCACTTTAGATTCTTCCTGGGTCCAGAAGACCCACTTCCTTCCTTCTTGTCTTCTCCATGATGCTATCTATATTCCAGTGTCTGGACTGTGTCTCTCAGAGAGACTGTTTACACTGCTGCTTTCTGTTGCACCACCTTAAGACCCCCTAAAATACTGTTAATTGCACTAGTATACAAACTATTTCTTGCAGAGTAAAATTTTAAAATTTTTATTAGTACATGTTTGCAATACATAGTATTACAGTAGTAACTGGAAAAATCAAATGCTTATTAGAAGAGAATGTTATATATGCACATATAAAAGTACTAATGGAGAAGCTGGGGATGTAGCTCAGTGATAAAGAGTAGCTTGTCTAGTAATGCATGAGGCCCTGGGTTTGGCTAACAGTACAACAAAACAATGAAACCTAGAAAACCCAATAGAAAAGAGCCCATAAGAATATTCAAACAATTGTTAAAGCTTTCTCACAAGTTATATGGTTATAGTTTACTTTTATATTTTCTCTTTGGTAATTTACATACTATAATAATTTTCTGACAAGCATAGATTAATTAATTAGCAACATATTTCTAAAACTATCATTATCATGTACATGTTACCTTAAATTGCAAGTTCAGGGAATAGAGGAGAATTTTAGGTTTATCCCCATCTGCTGTTCCATCATGTTCATTCCAGAGAGGAATAGGTTGCTCCCCACCTAAAAGAGGTTAAATAACTGAGGGTTTAGAACAACTTTTTTAAAAGAAAAAAATAAGTTTTGTTCATTTAGAAAAATCCCCATTGAAACAGATATTTCCTTTCCATTCACAATTCAATCTTCAGTTGTGATTTTTAGCCACGTTACATTTCACTGAGGGAGATGCATATAAAACAGGGATAATTCTGCATATTTAGATATTTATCAAAAACATTTTATAAACCCTCAAAAACTACACATATAATTAAACCAAATATGTGATCATATATTACAGAAAATATATTTAACCCACAAATATAAACTTGATTAACTTCTGTAACTAACAATGTGAACTTTTTGGTCATGTTTAAATATTGTGCAAACAAAAAAATGAAACAAAAAAGAAAGGTGAAGATATAAAAACATAAGGTAATATGTGTGAATAGGTAGTATAACAGCATTTTTTTTTGCAAATTAAAAAACATTGGTGGCAAATGTCACTGATGATAAAGTTCCTATTAACACAGCACTTTTTTTCCTAAGCGATGTCACACTCGGGAAAAAAAATTCTAATATTTTACCCTATAATTTCTCTTTCCCCTGATTTGAAAACATTCCTGAATGTTTTCAAATATTATATCCTAATATAATTAATTTTATATATATGTTGAGTTTAGCATCACCCAAGGAGTCTATATATTTTTCTATTATGAACCACCAATGTATAAAAACTAAACACCAAGAAGATTAAATAAAAGGTTTTGTTTTGAGAAAAAAATTAAGTCTTTAATGGGCTCTTGAAATTGTACAGTGGAGTCAAAATCTATTCAATACTACTGAAAAATACACTTTTAAGTTTTGTACCACTACAGAAAAAAAAAAAAAAACAGCAACAGAGGTATAAAAAGTTTCAATGAGTAAGAGAAGGTGCATCCAAGGCAATACAAAGAAAGTGTATATAAAGACGTAAAACTTGACCTCAAAAAAGAAAAAGGCATATGTACATAAAGATGAATAAATACAAAGGACATAGAAAGAATATATGAGACAGAAACCAAAGTAATCAAGATTTGTGAATCAGCTTCAGCGGCCCGCAAGAGACCCTGGCATCTCAGGACCTGCACCATACGGCGACTTGGGGTGCCAGGAGAACAAGGAGCTCCTCCCCTCTCTGGTGAGCGGCTGTGAGTGTGGCAGGCTTCAGTGGCCTGCAAGAGAGAAACCCTGGCGTCTGGGGACCTGCACCAAGCGGCAACCTGGGGTGCCAGGAGAACAAGGAACTCCTCCCCTCTCTGGTAAGCAGCTGTGAGCCTGCCAGTGCACTGAGAATGAAACATCTCATGTCTTCCTGTCTGTCCCCCATCCGTACTCCATCCCCCTTAGCAAGTGGGAGCCAGTGAACTGGACATCTTGTGAAAGATTGGCTATGGTGTCTTGTATGAGCTCTCCATATACAAAGATATAGACAACCATTTGGAAGAAAACAAGAGACAATATGACAGATAGTGAAGATCTCTGGTTGTCTAGCTTTGAAATTTATGCTTTCTTATGTCCCATTTTGTTCTGTTTTGTTGTGTTTAATTTTACCCCCTTTAAAATAAAAAAAAGATTTGTGAATCATTAATATCAAAAAATATAACTTAATATATTCATATTTTGGAAAAATGGATAGACAGTGTATCTGTATAGGCTGTATGCATTGTTTATGTTTAGTATCTACTTATGTGTTTCAACTTTCCCTGTTTGAATTATTGTACTGTAAAATTTATAGCACACAGATTATTTTTTTCTCTTCTATTAATAACCATATATTTCTTCTCTCTACCTCTTATTTCAAGTCCACAATTATCTCTCTTACCCAAACTACACGAATAATTATCTTAGCCACAGCCAACTATCAACTACCCCTCCCACTCCTGTTGCACCTATCCATCTGTTACCAAAAACAGTTTTTGGTGTCTTAAATTTTGTTTGTCAGATTACCTAGCTTTGTTCCAAAATGGTTATTTTCCTCCCTTGTCACATTATTTGAAATTCTCACAGTCACTCGTTCCAGTAGACAATGTTTATTTTTCTTTTCAGTGCTATTTCTAAATCATTAAATCACCACTTCCTCTGCTTTTCATCATTTGAATTCTAACCCACAGCCCTCCTACATCACTGTTCCCTCTACTCCATTTTCTTCAGGACTTAGTCCCTTCACTCATGTTTTATTCTTACTCATTTCCTACTTTCTTAAATGAACAAACATCTGTGTCAACCCTAACATATAAAGAGACTGAATTAATACCTGAATGCTTACTATGTGCAGAGTGTTCTACTCACTCTTTTATCATATTAGCTTATTCAAACCGTCCTTGATGCATTCTTCCCAGAATTTAGCCTCTCTTTCCCAGGTGATATTTGCCAAAAAGTATACATTTGTTACATTTTAAATTTACCTTTAATAGTCATCTATCTCTCCAACTAGACTGAACTCCTAATGGCAGAAACCATGTCTCTTCAGGTTCTAGAAAGTAGAACCTTAGTGCACTTTTAGTTTTTTCCTGAATGCAGTTAGATATTATGTTCTTTGCGGATTTAATTCTTCACCTTTTCTCTTTTCTCCAAAACACTCCTCAAAACACCTATGTCAAGTCTTCATAATTTTCTTCATATTCTCATAAGTTGTATCTCATTCTTGATAAGGTTTCTTGTTTTCTTTCCTCAAGTTGTACTTTTGTTTTGAAATATACTCAACCATCAAAAAATAGAATATATTCAGGTCTCAGTTGCAATCATTCCCAGACCATAAAACTCTCAATGGTAATCCTATTCATGAAATATTCTCTCTTCTTCATAACATTTAATTTATTCATTCATACTTTTATGAAGGTATACCTATGTACAAATTTTTAATCTTCTCAATGAAAGTGTTAAGCTTGATAATTGTTATATTCACATGTCTCTGTAACTTTCTATCTGGCATAGTGTTCAGAATGAATGATTACTAAATAGATTTATAATCTTTCTTCTCTTATACAGGAGCATACTTTATAAAGATAATTTATATAGAGATATAATTTCTACTTGGAATTATAGAAAAAAACTTTATGTTGTAGAGAGAAAAATATTATAGAAAATAATTATTTTGAGGATTATTTAGTATATTGCTAGTAAAGATTATTTAACAGAATGGGTGAAATTAAGCCAAAAGAGTTCTTAGTATCTCCCATACTTCTATAGATGAGAGTAGATTCAAGAAGATTTAAGAGTAATTATGTGGTATAAGAAACACAATACCATGTAGGGCTAAATAAGAACTAAGTGATTCTTATTTTGAAATTTGCTATCTGTGTTTGCTCAATTAAATTATAACTGATACCTTTCCTATATAAGTAATAATAAAAATAAATCTGAAAAACCCTTAACCCACTTCTATGATCAACTGATATATGTTATGTTATTTTGCTACTTTTATATTGACCAAGTTATCTCTCATATCACGGAACATCATGTAGCCAATGAGAATAAAATCTTGTACCAGTGTTATAAGGAAACAAGTAATCTTACCAGAAACTTTTTGTATCACTTCATTAACTTCCTTCATGAACACTTTCTGTACAAATACCAAGTGATTTAGAAGATCAGTTGTAAGATTATGTTCAAATGAACCAACCTGCCAAACAAAATCAGAGCATTATATGAACACTACTGACTGTATTAATTTTAGATTTTTCTTTAAAAATTCAAAATGCTAAGGAAAATTCTCTCGCTCTCTCTCTCTCTCTCTATATATATATATATATATATATATAAAATTATAGTATGATTATAATTCTGACACTGCTGTGGGTCTTTCTAAAAACACTGTGCATTTTTAGCTGAACCTGGTGGCTCACATCTGTAATCCCAGCATGTGGAGAGGCTGAGGCAAGAGTACTGCTTTGAGTTCAAGGCGAGCCTGAACTATACAGTGAGACCTTGCCTCAAGAAAACAAAACAAAAACTATACATATTTAATAGCTGTTCATAAGGTATCAGGAATCTTGAGAATAAAAACCATATTTTAACTATATGAACTGCCAATTTCAAAATTAAAATCTTGAGTGAAGCAAAATTTATTTTCAGTGATCACTTTTGTGAACTTAGAATCATAGACAAGCATCACTGTAAGTTAAAGCAAATTTATTCAACTATATTGGCTATTTACTCCATGCACTACCTTAGTTGCTAAGGATATGCTATGAAACAAACAAGTAAAATTCTTAGTTTTAGGATTCTATTTGAGTGAATTAGCAAACAAAGCATATCCAATCAAGTTTTAATATAGTATGTTCCCCATGATGAGCACAAGGCATTACATTTCTGGAAAAAATTAGCTAGTAAACAGATTAAATAGAAAACAGGCTGTAAATGAAGTTCACTATTACAGGAAAGATGTATTTAAACATCTTATGATTAAAGGAAATGCTTCATTATTTATATTTTTACAGGATTCATATCTTCATAAAAAATTAAAAGAACAAAATGGATTTGACAGTCTTAAGTGAGAAGTCATAGAGATTTTACTTGCTCTGGGTACTTTTACTCTATATAGAAAAGTATAAATGGGGCAGTGTGTTTATTTAAGGTCATAGTAAAACAGGCAATTCTAAAAGGGATGCAGGTTTTGATTCTTTGAGATGTTTGAAATTAATTATATTTTTATTTTATTTGCTATTGACTTCTGCATTACAAGCTTTATTTCTAATATCTAATGTTAAGAAATTATACAATGCATTAGATATATTTTATTTTCATTCAGGAGGTAGCTTTCTTTTTAAACCTTTTTCAATTGTTTTCATTATTCATTCATTCATTTCATATTTTGAGACAGGGCCTCACTATGTTTCACTATGGTCTCCAACTTGCAATCCTGCTGCCTCTGCTTTCCAAGTAGCTGGGATTACAGGTGTGTGCCATTGTGCTCGGCTATTGTATTTTTTTTTTCAATTGAAGCAATAAGAATAGTGCTGGTAAACTAAAATTTGGGGTACTTAGTTTTTAGAATATAAAGTGGAAACAAACTGTCTTTAAAATATTTTCAGTATATCTTAGACTTGCCGTAACTGTGTATAATTTTTCTTTCTTTTTTTTTTGGGGTACCAGGGATTGAACTTACGACTTTGCACTTGCCAGGCAGGTGCTTATGCCACTGAGTTAAATCCCCGGCCCTTGGGCATGATTTTTGTACATTCATATTTTACATATAGAAATTTCAACTTTCAGGTGCTAAGACAAAAAGGATCTGAAGAATCCCAATCAGTTTTAAAGTAAATATGTCCCTGTAATTGTACAGTATTTCCATCAAGGAATTTATTTCTTTCTTATAGATGCTTTGGATTCTGTAAAAAAAAAAATTATAAAACAAATAACAAATTTCTTCTGATAAGTTTTGATTGCTTCTCACAAGTTGACAAAGTAAGGTGAGAGACAGACAACCTGGTGGAAGATCACCACTGTGTGATTCCTACCTCTCTCACTTGACAGTTGTGAGATTTAAGGAAAAGGGCTATCTTGCTCTCTCCCTCTCAGCTTCAAATTTCTACTAAATAAATGAAGACATTATCAGATAAAATTCCAACTCATAAGTTCTCAGGTAAGTACAGCCTAAAGGAGGTCCATCAGACTTAATTGTGTCCTCTGAAACTCGTATTTCTATCAAATAATTCACATATCTTTCTTGGAGCTCATCAAAGCAAATGAAACAGATGTCTGAGTGCTTTTTAAACATTTGACAGCTGTACAGATATAAAACAAAAAAATGATGTGATCAAGTACATGAGCTTTCATCTTAGTTAAGAAATTAGTAAACCTATTTTCTCTTTCTAAACAACATTGGATTATCACTAATATTTATGCATACTTGTATCAATCATGTAACAACATCAAAGCTTTGTTCCTTCATTTACAAAACGGGAGTAAATGTATCTGCCTCAATAGACTGACTTAAGGACAAAGAAATAAAGCATACAGAGCTCTTCAAGGTTAACTGCTATGTGTTCTTAAATAATCAAATAAGCCATGAAATTGTTAAGTTGAATGTTATATCCACTGTAAGGAAAGGGTAGCTTCAAGAGTGACTAGTATTTTTTTAAAGCATATTTCAATAAAATCACAGGGCAAGAGAGAGAAAGAGAGAGAGACAGCGACAAAAATAAGTACGTCCTTAATTCAGTAGAGAAGTCTTCTGCAGAACAAGTCAATGCTTAAATTTCAAAGTTTGGATCCGTACATATTTTGGTACACTCATAAATTACAAGAAATAGTAACATTTAAAAGTGAACTTACTTCTGCCACACAACGTAGGTAATTTCCCTGCAAGTAGTATCCTTGTTTGGATGGTAGTTCATCTATGCTCCAAACCTGATCTGAGTAACTATCATGTTCTTCCATTATGTATTTCCCAGACATAGTAACAGGAGGAAGATTAAGACTGGCAGAAGGAGGAATGGTTGACATATCTGTGGCAGAAACTTTTGATGTAAAACGCAACCTGTGATTTGGCAGTTCAAATGTAAATCTTGTTTGTGCACCTGTAAGAAATAAGAGAGTTACTGTTTGTCCAGGTGTTTATTCATATACGCCTTTCTTGCTTTTATAAAAATAGTGTCTAAGAAAAATCTGATGACATTTCACAATTTACCTTGAAATACATTACAGAATATTTAAGTCTTACTATAAATTACTCCTCATCTTTAAATATATGTATATTTACTATAAAGAGTCAATGATCAAGTATTATTAAGCCTAGGTATCCTGTACTGTATTAGGTGTCAGAGAAATACCAAAATTGTTTAGAAATTGCCCTTTTAGAGAAAAACAGTTGTAATAAGAAAACTTAGATCTACTTAAAAAAAAGAATTCCAAGTACGTACATTGCTTTATTCAAAGATTAGTAGTTAACAACTTGTCTCTTGATCCCAAGACATTGTGAAAAGTAGTGAAAACTCTCAAATAAATTACATTGAACTCACAGAAAACATTCATAAAGTATGAGGTTGTACATGTACTTGTATCCTTAACATTAATAATTATTAATGGAACTCTACACATCAAATAAGTGTGTTAAGAATTTTTCCTTAAACTGTTAAATTGACTACCTGTCACATAGTTGTTCAAACAAATATAAACATACAACTTATACCATTATTTGGTTCAATCTTCTCTAATTGTCTATGTGGACATGAAAGAGTAGGGGAAGCCTTATTAAAATCAAGATGTATTGCTTCCCAGTATATTATATATGTGATATATATATATATATATATATATACACACGTGCTCTTTCTCAAACAAGTACAATTTGATATTTCTCAATTGTCTCCAAATATTAGCCCACTTACATTATACATTATTAGTCCTCTAACTTGAGAAGAAACAATTCTCTTGTATCAAAGTACTAATCAAGGGTTGTCTGCTAACAATCATATTCATTCCACTCACTATATAATAATCTTTATACTTGGAATGAGGTAGTCATAAACAGAAAAATGTTCACTTACAACTGCAGTATCTATGAAATGGCTAAAAAATCCTGGTTGCCCTGATCTTCTCTTATTCACTACTGCAACTGGCACACTCACTGACTACCATTTGCAAGCTGCAAGAGGTGGGAACTGTTTACTTCTACTTCCTCTGTTAGCATCACCAAACAAAAACATCAAGATGGAAGTAACCTTAGGTCTCAGTTACTGCCCATCCCTTATCACTAGTGTGTCATTCTTTAGCTGTTTTATTCTTTTTCTTAATTTCTAGAATTGCAGGTTCTTACATGTCTTGATATTTGACAATATGTTTACTCTGCTTTTAAATATTTTAATCTTTCTGGTTCTAAACTGCTTATCTGGCTTTTGACTTGCTGCTTCTATTGACACTTGTATTTCAGTGATGCCATAAATAAATAACCAAAATAAGTCTAACTTATTGTTAGCACTGACCTATAAGAAGCCTAAGACTTCTGGCTCTGCAAAATCTGGAAACTCACCTGATAGTGCTTCTATTTTGGTAGGGTAAGAAGTCTAAATCTACAGGTAAAACAATTATTAATAAACAAAACTCAAAATTCCAGGGATAGAAATATATATAAATGGTACCTAATTACTTAATTTAATTTATTCTATGATTTGAAAGCTGTCCACATTTGTGTTTGTGTGGGAAAGATGGCTGCAGTCATGTTTCTCACCCAATGCAGTTTGTAAACAAAAACAAAATTTTGCCAAACGCTTCCATTTGAAAACCAAATTGTTTGCAAACAAAAGCATTCATGAACTGAGATACCACCATATATTCATACATGTATATAAATACATCAGTATGCATGCTGATATATATATATACATATATATGAGTGTTCTAAAATTGGTAGACTTTATCATGTTAACAGGACGAATGCGAAAATATTTTCATTTTGCAATACACAAAAAACTATTTGATTATATTCATCAATTTTGTATTCTTCACAGAAATTCTCAGCACATTAGGAAAATACATTTCTTATCTTTTCGTTTTGATACTGGGAATCAAACTCACGACCTTGCACTTGCCAGGCAGGTGTTTATGCCCCTGAGAAATATCCCCAGCCCAGGAAAATACATTTATTAACCTGACAAGGAAACCTAACAAAAATCTACAGCAAACAATAGACTCACTGGCACAATACAGATGCCCTTAAAAATAAAGAGTAAGACAAGAAAGGGAAATAAAAGGCATAAAAGGTGGAAAAGAAGAAACAAAAGTGTATTATCTGCAAATAATATTTAGACTTTGTACAGAGAGAGCTCCAAAATATCTACAACTTATTAGTAATAATATAACTGTTTAATTTGGTCACTGAACATAAGTGTCATATACATTTACACATACAATTTAGAAAAATGTCATCTGTATAAATTAACATTTGTAATAACTATAATAAGAACACAAGGTTCCCACTATCTCAATAAATATTCCTGAACAAGATGTACAAAAACTCTGAAGTACAAAAATTTCAAACTTTATAGGAAAACATTCAGGAAGACCTAAAGCGACAGAGAAATAGACTTACTTAGGAATACGAAGGTTAAATTTTGCGTAGTAGTTAATTCTTTCCAAATGAATATACAGAGTTTTTAAATTCCTACAATAATCCAAAAAGACTTTTTCAGGGACTTTAACAAACTGATTCTAAAATGTATATAGAAGAGCAAACAACCCAAAACTAGAAATACTACTAAAAGAGGAAGTCAGGCAGTCATGCGATACTGGTGCAAACTGGCCAATGAAGCAGAAAAGCAAACTTAGAAAAGACACCAATAAATGAAAACACTTAACATATGACTAATTCTTAGATTATACATCACTGAAAGAAATGATCAGTTAATAAACAATGTCAAATAAACTGTATATAAATATTACTCCACACCAAATTTAAAAGTAATAATTTTAGATATATTAAACTTAAGTATGAGTAGTAAACTCAAGCTATTCTGGAAAAAATATTTAAAAATATCTTCATAATGGGGGAAGAGACAGTAAACTAAGTTATTCACACTATAAAAATCTAACAGAGTATTAGTTTCAGTTACTCAACTTGTATTTACAATTGGAAAAATGGCTTCAATAGTTCAATAATTTTGAAAAGTTCAAAGCAGGATCCACCCTGACTAATTAAGAAGGCACAGTGATACATTTCAGCTGTTTTAAGAACATTATTCTTAATTAGAATATTAATTCTAAATTCTGTGGTATAATTTTTTAGATTTTTATATAATATTTATAAAACAAAATTTATCTTTATCAAAATATTACTAACTTCTCAGAAAATCATGAATTCTTTTTGTACCAGGGATCGAACTCACGACCACACACTTGCCAGGCAGGTACTTATGACTGTTGAGCTAAATCCCTGGCAGAAAATCATGAATTTTTAAGAGGCTGAATTAAAAATGTAATGTTACCTGTCATTCCATGACTTCTCATTCTTCCCATCTTGTATTCTGCTTTCAGAGATGGCAAAAGTGCTGCTCCGATGGCTATACCATCCAACATGGCACTGAATTTAAGAACAATAGGCTTTTTCTCTAAGCCTTCTGGTAGCTGAGGAAATTCATTTGTTTCAACAGGAGTTTGATTAACACTTGTTGGGGTTTTCTCAGAAGGTAGTGGTGTTGCAATGTCTTCTTTCACAGGCTGTGGGCTGTAAACCAAAACGATAAATTTTTAAAAACCAAAATTAACAGCTACCATTTTAACACATGAGATAATTGTATTTCTCAATGAAAAATAATCATTGAAAAATGATAACACAGAAAAGCGGACAAGAAGTAATAACAATGTAGAACCCTGGAATGTTATACTCACCCAAGGTGATTCATGACATTATCATAAAACTCGAATTTAAACTCAAGGATTTTCTGATTCCAAATTCTATGATTTAACCATTATGCACTTTACTGTAGACTGTAAAACTATTACTATTACATTACTGCTGATACTATTGCTATCATTTATTAATACCAATATCAATAATTATTTGAGTGTGAGGTACTAATCTTCGTGTTTCACATATTTCACCTCACAAAACTCTCTACTTTGCAAATAAAAAAGCACAGCTAGAAAGTGGTGATGCTAGGATTTGAACCCAATCAATCTGATATCAGAATATCTTTTAATTTTTACTTTTAGAATTCTTTCAACTTTTAACTACTACACATCCCACTGATAATACATTATAACTAGAAAAAATTAAGATTAAGAACAATTAAAATTAAGAGTAATTAAGTAATTGAGATGCTAAAATTTATGAAAACATTTTGGATTCTATATTCCATTTACAGGAAAACTGTATCTAAACTTTTACTAGTCGACTTCAGCTATAATTATTACACAAAAATGAAAGATGTATTTAAAACTACTGAAGGAAAAAAAATCACTGTTTTAAGATACCATCAATAGACATCCTGCTTTACAGGATATGGAAAAGGACAAATATTTTATATTTTGGATGTGCTTTTGTTAGTTACAGCTTATGGAGACAAGGAGTAAATCTCAGCATGCAGATGCTATAAACAATGGCTGTGGACATAAGGAAATACAGAGTAATGTGCAAAGGTCTGATTTATTGCACTTTAAAATATTTACATGGCACTAAATCCAGAATTAAATCATACAGAATAATTTCATATAAGGAACATTCATGCATGGGGCATAAATTATCAAGACAACTAATAAAACTCACATCATCATAAATTTCAATGAACTCAACAGAAAAAAGAATTGGTAGCCCTAGAACTCACCAATTTTCTTTTTATTAGTATGTCTTAAGATGTCCACAAATCTCTAGGATCACTTACGGTCTATATATGCAATATGGAACACTGACAACTGCACTTTTAACACAGCACATTAAGGATATTCAGGAAGATTCTCCCATCATCATATGTGACTACTCTCTGCTTCTCCATTGTCTACAATGTATAACATTTACAAATGACTATTTTCCTCCAAACTTTGTTAACACAGCAAAGAATACCTTAAAGTATTATAAGGAATTACAGAATGCAAACAAAATAACTCACGCTGTAGAAGGCTGTCTAATGAGGTCTGAGATTTGTTTAGATAGTTGGTGAGAACTTCGAACCATCATGCTATGTAATGTGGCAGGATGCTGAGGAATGTTGATGCTGATAGCGCCTACTTTAAACACAGCAGCATTGTTTGTCTTCAATCCTCTCTGGGCACTGTAGAGCGCTTGGGACTTGGCAATACTACATTTCACTACAGTTCTATCGATAAAAAGGAAGACCATGAAAATACAGTCAAATAAACAAAAATTTGAGAACATACTGAGAGCAAGAGATACTCTCAAATCATTCAATGAGTTCAAAAGATATGTGTTAAAACATATACTGAAATGTTTTCTTTAGTAATGTAACGCATATATTTTCTTCTGCATTGAATGATACACTATTTCTCTAATAGGAATAACTTATAGAAAAATTTATGCTCACATGTAACTAGAAGCACAAACAGTGACATATTATTACAAACATACATATACATGCAAAACTTCACTTTGTTTTTTTCCCATTCAAACTTCTCTTTTTCTTCTCCAACTTATTTTAGGGATCTGTACAAATACTAACAGAGATAGTATTAAAAAATATTTGCTATACTTCTTAATTTCTGATCTAAGATTCAAGAGAGTAATATAACAATCTAGTATATTAAAAAAAAATTAAAGGCAGATTGGCTTGCTTTCCCTACAGGACGGACTCAGGAAGTAAAACAGGAAATGGCTTTTGCCTGATTAGACACTATACTGGCTACCAAGTTTCCTAGTGGATCCAGAGGAACCTTGTGAAGTAGAACTTAACTGTCAATGAATTCGTTAACTAATCTCCTTGGATCTTTGCTATTAACTTTTCATCTATGCATCAGACTAGCAGGCCACAAGCTTTTATAGTCATCAGTTTAGAGACATTTTGACCACTTCTTTCTATAGTTTTACATATATACTACATGTTGTATCACCTCGACTAGGTGAAAACTCTTCAAAAGTTATAACACTGTGAACAGATAACCCATATATCAACCTATGACCTATTTAATTCCTTAGTCCAGGTCTCATGTGTTTTTCAGGTATAGTTCGGACAAGTGTATCCTCTAGTTTCCAGTTCAGTTTGACTGGTGTAGGACCATCATGTTGCTGGACTTTAAAGAAGTGTCACTGTACCAATAAGGTTTATTAATTCTTACTTAATCATTAAGTAGCCTTAATCATTTTGAACTGGACTTTTATCAGTTTTTTACCACTCAGTGAAAAATACAAACTAAAAATGAAAGAAAATACGTGCTTCATTTCTTCTTTACTTTCTATATTTACTCAGTGTTTAGCTTTATAACCTGTAGAAATATAACTAAGTCTTACTTTTTGTTACAAAAGTACATATATGTAACACTGGATTCTCAAGTAGATGCCAAAAGTCAAATGAAACTGATGGGGCTGGTTGCTCTCCTACTGGGAATTCTGATGTAAAGGACTTCAGGAGCTCTGTTTTGCCTGACACCAGAAGGTCCCATTCACCCTGCATTCTATCTAAACGATGTCCACCACTTGGAACCGCAGCCCTTAGAGAGGGATACGATGTTCTATACCAATCATTACTACCACCCTTGGCTTCACCCCTACCCTACCTATCTGAGCAGGCAGGTACCCAAAATTTAGAGGCAGGAAGTGGGAGTACTTTAATTTATACAACTTGACCTATGTTGCCTATTTCAATTCCAATTTTGCCTAAAAAAAAATCTCTGAAATGCAGGTGTGAGTTTTAGTGATCATATGCTATTTAGTAACTACTAAACCCCTGGAATTCTTTCCTATTTAGTCACTACATCTTAGAAAATTTACCTTTCTCAGCAAAAAATTATAGAAGGAAATGAGTGGCCTACAAGTCAAACCACCACAAGGACCAGCTCTTGTTTTCTTACTGTTATATCCCTAAAGCCTAACCCAGTTTCTAGCACATACTATGTAAGCAAACAAATAATTATTGAAGAGATGTAAAGCAGAGCTAATAAAAAATAATTTACAAAGTCTATTTTGATTTTTTGTTATTTATACAGAAATGCAGTGAATAAAAGTAAATGTCACAGATAAAATTTGTCAAAAAGGTAATAAACTCCATCTTAAAAACAGGACTATAAAGCTGAAAATATACAGATGCTTTTTATTAATTTTAATACTTTAATTTATAAAAACTCTAGCAAAGTGAAATTTTTTAGCTTTATTATTATATTAAATATTAACAAACTCTTGTGATAATCAAAAATTTTAAGTTACACATCTAAAAAAACAGAAGCAACACATCACAGTGTTACAGCCATGCAAAGTATGAATTACCAAAAAGGTAGACTTTATCTGATTTCTTCAAGTATCATAAGCTTTATATATAAGTGTCTATATTAGAGCTACAAAAGAATACTCTTCACAGCTATGAAGATAATGTATATATTTATCTTTAAAACTATATAAAATTATATTAATCACAAAGCCAGTATATGACATACAGAAACTCTTGTTTGGCTGTACTTGTAGGAGATGTAGGAAAATCCTCCAGTCTATAGATGAAGATTCAAGAGAAAGCAGGAAAACAAAAGGAAAGCAAATAGACATACATAAGTTAGTTATACCACAACCAATCTCTAGGAAAGTTTCCTAATTTCTCATTCTTATTTCCTTTAGTATACCTCTTAAACTCTTAAACTCTTTTTTCCCATTCCATTTCCTTTTTATTGTAATTGGAAATGAAATGGCAAAGAATAAATCTAAAACGTCTTAATACTAAAGGTAGAAGGAGTACAGGTTTAGGCATCTCTTTGTACAATTTATATATTTTAGGCAAACATTTTGATCTCTCTGAATCTCAACTTACTTTATTTTTAAATAAAACATTTAATAGATCTTTATTCATGGCAGAAAAAAATCAAATATACTTTTTAAAAAAAGTTTTAGAATATTATGGTTCTCAAATTGAGATACTGTTTGACATCCTTAAAAAATAATAGATAATGGAGGTAAGAGATTTAAGAGAATACCATAAATATAGCACAAGAAGCATCTAAATAAATTTGGTTTCCTTTCTAGATAGGTTGAAGTAATCATCATCTTTTACATTTGGAGTCAATAAATACATCATGGATTCTGCAGTCAGTGATGATTTTCTGCAGAAGCATTATGACAGGTAGAAACAATACAGGTTCAGGTATCTCTTTTGACTTTATGATTTTAAATGTCTTAGCAAATATTTTGATCTCTCTGAATCTCAATTTATTTTGTAGAGATAAAACCATCGCAGTTCACAGTATTGCAGTGAGGATTAAATAATATAATTGAGGTATGGTTCTTGACCTCAGGAGGCTCTTTAAAATATTATAATCATTATATAATAAGGCCCTTTATTCCATACTGAATCAGTAGAAAAAGATCTCATTTCTTATAATCACTGAAATTTCCTGGCTTTTCTTGAAAAGACTGCTTAGGGAATGTGATCTGGACCCCAGGTAGATATTACAAAATACACTTTCTTTGATACTATCTTACAAGTCCAAATGATTCCTAAGATGACCTAGAGAAAATCTTGAGAACGATTTATTCTCAAAAGTTACTGATTTTAACCAAAACTCAGAGAAGAAAGTTATACTTCACTTTAAAAAATCTATTTCAGGAAATGTTTCCCAAAACAGTAATCACATTTTCCAGATTTTAAAAATATGACTAATGTTGTAACTGATCATTTTTCTTAGTCAATTTGTGACTATTAATTTTTATAGCATGGAAACAAATCTTCAATATAGTTGTTTTTTAGCATAATGCATATATTACTAAACAGTAATATAGTAGTATATTATAGTATTAAGGAAAAACAAATACTTAAAAATCTGATCTAAATTATCAACATCTGGTAATTACAACAAAACTGCCCCACTGAAAGAAAGAATGAAGGTATACCAAGAATATTAAAGATACTAACAAAGTCAAATGGCTAAATGTATCAATAACAGATTAGTATTCTGAATAATATGTATTAAGGTGCCCATTAACAGCTCAATTTTGAAAAGATGCAAGAACAGGAGTTATAAAAAGGAGAGAGTCAAAAATATGTTACACTCTATAAAAACTTCATATATATTATTTCAAGGGTTTCACAGGCCTTATTGCTAGGTTCATTAAATGCAAAAATGGTAAGAAAGTTTTAGAATCCATTACGAGTATGAGTAATGATTACTAACATAAAACTAAGATACTACTTAATATGAAACTAAGAGACATAAAAATATATTCTTTGTTTATAATTTTTAAATTAACTACAAATTACACTAACATTCATATCTTATATGCCATTTTATACCCTGAGATCATGTTTTCTATTAGGCACTCTTAACAGTATACAGGGAATCAGGTTATGGTTGGCTGTTATTTGGGTAGGGGTCTGGTAACAAAACCAATTTTAGGAAAACATTATTTTAAAATTATTTTATTAGGGAACATCCTTAATGACAATCAGAATTTTAGTACCTGGAAACATTGCATATAAACCTCAAAATTCAGCATGTCATTCATTCAAAGAACTTCTCTATAAATGTATGAGGAATAAGTATAAGAAAATAACAAAAACTGACATACTTACTGGATATTTGGTGTAATCCCTTCTAGTAGTACAATATTAACTCCACCAATATGAGCAGTGGCACATGTTTCTGTCATCTTTTGATGTAAAACATCTTAAATAGGAGAAAAAAATTATTTTAATTCTGGAAATAAAGTAATTGCATTAATATTAAAATAGCATATCATTTTTATTAATTTATCTTTTCTTGTAAACTATTTTGGAACTACCTTCCAAAAAAGGAAAGGAATATTTCCTTTTTTGTTTATTTTTTTGTAGTCATATATAAACATATATTACACTCCAAAACTAGTTCAATTTCTTTTTTCTTTTTACACTCCAAAATTGGAATGAAATAAACACTTTTAAATATGTCACTAATGTAATACACAACCTACTGAGATTCAACAGCCCACTAGTATCGTTAGTCATATATAATATTCAGAGAAGGAAACCAGGAAAATTAAAAAACAGTAAGAAAAAGAAACCACATAAACTAGTACTCTCGGCCCATATAATTTCTATGACTTTAATGGTGGATGTGAATGTTTTTATTATTTACAAGACCAAACGAAATCACAAATGCCATTCTACCTACTTATTTCATTTAGCACTTTTTTATATTAATAAATTTTAAATATAATTTTAATGAATAAATTATAAATTGTCAAATACCTATAAAAATACCGATTTTTATTGTTAGATATTTGGCTGATTTTTTGAGTGGACAACTTTTCATACAATTCCGATTTTCCTTATACTTTGGTTATAAATTTGAAATTGCGAGGTAGAAAGATAAATGTAGTTTAAAGATTACTGATAAATATTAAAATAACCTTTAGAAAAGTGAAATCACCTTACATTCATTTAGAAAATGGGTATTCTTATTCTAACTTTCTGGCTGAAGCAACAGATGAAAAAACTAGTAATTTAAATTCAACTAGTAATTTAAAATTAACTAGTAATTAAAATTTAAATTAGTGAAGGTGAACACATTTTTTTATGTTGATCATCTGAATTTTCGTGTAGTATGCCCTTTGCCTGTATTTCTAAGGAGAGTTGATGTTATGTTTGAATGTTTTCTTTTTTTTTCATGTGGTGTTAAGGGTTGAACCTAAAGCCTCACCTATGCTAGGCAAGTGCCTACGATTGACCTGTATCACCAGCTCTGTACTTTTCCTAACCACTTAAGAGCCGGGTGTTGTGGTGCCCATCTATGATCGGGTAGAAGGAACCAAATTGGTCAATTTAGCAAAACAAAAAAGAACGTGACTCAAAATGAATGAGGAAAATAAAACAAAAAAAAGGCAGGGGATGCAGCTCTGTGTGAAGACTGTGGGTTCAATATTCGGTACTACAAAACAAAATAAACCAAAATACACACACATGAAACACACAGAACCAATTTATAATTTAAATAATTTCTTCAGAGAATTTCTTAATGGTAAGTAATTTTTAACATAAACCTAGTTTTTCAGTGAAAAATGTTCAAGGCAAAAAACTAAACAGGTAAAGGGTATATACTGAAAAATAGTTTCAAAATAACCTTTCCTTAGCTCTTATTTTCAATATTTGGCAACTATAACAACAAAAACACATCATGATTCATAATTTCCTTTTGTTATGTAGTATTACCTGTCACGTTGTTTTCATAACCAAAGAAAGGAAATACTAATACAGTAAAGTGATAGATTGCTGCATGGGAATTCCTAGTGTTTACGTTCATAATTCTGTAGTCACTGATTCTGAGATTTATTTTAGAATCTCTGAAACCTGGTTGCATTTACAATTAATGGTATCTGACTATACATGGCAACATTACTTTCTTTTTTTGTGATAATATAAAATAATGGTGCATCTTCAAATTCTCCTAGATCTGATGAAATGGCATACCTTGTATAATCATTCTTATGATGAATGGTACGTTTTCACTAACCTGGGAAGTTATATATCAACTAATGGGATTTATTTTTATAGAGTTACTGAAATGAGCAATGGAGTATAAAATTTCTATAGTGGTAACAAAGAAAAGCAAATATTTCACAAATTTTCATTACTTTCTTTTTTTTTGGAACCAAGGATCAAACTTATGACCCTGCACTTGCCAGGCAGGTGCTTATTCCACTGAGCTAAATCCCCAGCCCCATATTATTTTTTTTTTTAAGTTTTCAGTCACTAAAGGAATTTTTACAAGCTGACATTAAAGGATAGTGACTAAGTACCATTAGTCAATTCGAACATTAGCTTGATGTTTATGTACCCAAATATTTTCATTCCAAAGTTGCCTCAATTCACTGATCTTCAATTATATTTAAAGTCCTTGGTATTTAGCCTCAGAATTTGGGAAGTCTTAAATTCTAAACAGAAATACTGCCAAGTAGAAATTTTGGATACATAACATTGATTTGCTTTAGAAATATGGCACTCCAAAATTAGAAGATGACCATACCTTTCATTTTTTCCTTAAGGGTAAAACTGCCATGGATCCTCTTCAGTTCTGATTCCATTGTTAGACCACCAATGTCTGCCTCCAGGTGGGTACGGTTCACCATGCCAATCCCAAAAACTATTAGTGTAACATGCTGAGGTTCAGAAGTTACCAAGCTCCGTTTCCTCTGTGTTTTAGTCAAACTGCTGTTGTCTTGTTCATTCTCAAATACAACTTTACATGTTGGCTCTGTAGGGCTCCGAACTCCTTTGTAAGTAATGGAATAACATAGTTTTAAACAGAAAACTGTAAAGTGGAATGACATTCCGAACATCTAATACTTTACTTTCTCAACAAGCCTTTTCTCTCAAGAAAATGATTTAAATTTTTTTCAACATATTCCAAAGTTCCATGTGGAAGTTAATAGAGCCAGATATCTGAAATCAAATCTTTCTAAATTCCTTTAAATAATATTTGACATAAAGAAGAATAAATTTGAGACACTTCTAGGACAACAGGCACAACTGGCAAACAATGTTAAGTGAAATAAATCCAACATACAATTTCAGTATCATACGGTTTCTCTCATTTGAGTACTGTAAGGTACAAATAAAGAGCAAAATAAGACTGATGACAGGAAACAGGGAGATAGATCTTTTGTAAATGGGCAGAGGGTCCAAGAGACCACGGGTTAATGAAGGGGAGGAGAGGAAAAGAATGTGAAAAGATTTAAAAATGTGTCGTGTACATGTACCATGAATGTACAATGTATAAATACAATTAATATAAACATTATATGTCATAAAGATGAGCATAAAAATATTGTATAATCAATAATAATAGTGAAAATGGGAAAAAGGGGATCTAGAGATGGAGGGAAAAGGAAATTTAAAAAAAATCAAGGTATGTCATATATATATATACACATACATATATACGTATATACATATATGTATATACGTATATATGTATGTGTATATATGCACATACATATATGTATGTATATGTATATACATACATATATACATGTATATATGTGTGTGTGTGTGTGTGTGTATATATATGTCCCCAGGACGAATGTAAAATTTCATAACTGCAAAAATGTACACATATATATATATATACATATATATATATATGCGTGTGTGTGTGTGTGTGTATGTGTGTATATATATGTACTAATAAAACAAAATTAAAAAAATAAACAGAAGAGTATCCCATGTAAGAGTCAGGGAGGAGGGGAAGGAGGAGAGTAGGATATGTAAACATCATTAGTATTTTTTCTCCCTGGAGATTGTCAATTTCTTTAATTTTAATCATGTACTTATAACATTATGAAAATATGGCAAGCAATTTTCAGTCCTTGTAATATTATTGCTATTCTAAACAGAAAATTTTAAATCACAAAAATATTTCTTACCTGGTGGTCCAAAAGTTTCTGAAGATTTTTCCAATATTCCTGTTGGATCAGAGATAAGTGAATAGAAGTTAAGTAATTTATACATATTCTGCCAGCACTCAGCTGAAGGCTCACTTTGTTCTGACACTGTAATTGAATCAGAGTCATCCATATGAATAGTCATGTGATCCACCACATCTTTTGAACCTTTCCTAGATACTTTTGAAGTTCTTCTTTCAGATCTTCCTAATGAATTTTTGTTTCGAGACTCTTTTTTGTTATTCTCATTGTTGGCCCGTTTATTCTTGACATTATTTACTCTGTTGCCACCATTAAGACTTCCTCTAGAACTGCGGCTGAAGTCAGATGAACGAAAATCTCGATGTTTTCTGGTTTTGAAGGTAGGTGTTGGGGAGGCAGATCCAGCTGTATATCTACTAAGTTTAATGTCAGTCTGAGTTGCTTTGATATCATCTATCATTGTACTGAACTGATGAATAAGACGAACCAATGCCATATCTACATGCTGGCTAATTGACTGACAAGAAATAGTAAAGTTGCAGTGGAAGGTATTGTAATAGCGCTTGTTGAGATCATGAAAAGAAAGAGCGTTGGCAGAGTTCTGTGGAGTGCACACAGACTTTTCCATTACCACAGCACTGATGCTAAAGGTTTCCAACATTAATGCTGGTTTGAACTCAATTGGAGGAAGATTCACGTGGCCTTGCCTAAAATGTTAAAAAGAAAAGAATGGGTTTTATTTTCTTTTTTTTCTAGAACTGCACATCTTTGTAAATTTATGAGTAAACTAATCTCCAAGACTTAATATAGTATGAGCTATTTAAATAAATTTTAAGCACAAGACCTAGTGGATGATGCTTTTTCTCTTCTTTTTGTTTTCCCCACACTGAGATGCAATAAAAATTTTAAGGTGAGATTACAAGATATAAAAAATAAAAGCTAATGAGTTCCAAATAAGAATGGAGTGCACTTAGACCTACTGTGACAGTAGAAAAATTAAAAGGAATGTTAACTTGGCTAGACCAAAGGCAATTATATTGAATCACTTAAAGAATTTCTCTGTAACAAAAAGGAAAGCATCACGGGATAAAGGTTGAGTCCGTGGCAGTATTACACAGCAATTATTAGGCCAATACTTAGACTAACTATAGTCTAACACTACACATATAATTGTAAATATATATACACAAAATCTATGTCTACATACAATCTATTATATATAGAGCATACTAATTATATAATCTAATTATATATACCTATATATACCTATGATATAATCTAATTATATATACCTTAATTATATATAAAGATGCATGTATACAAATAGATACATTTAAGTATAAATTTGCTTACATTTATATGAAAGCCAGTTACTGTAAGTAAAACTTAAGTTTAGCTTCTATCATTCAATCCTAAATATAGAGCATAAATGGATAATTAATGTTTTCCTGTCTAGATATGACAGTTCCAATTAGAATAAATTTGTTACTGTGGTTTTCCTAATAATTCCCAAAGAACAGGATTTAAAATTTTAACTAACATTTATTGTGAAAAAGGTATAAGCTCTCTGCAAGCTCTCCACAAACTCTACAATCACTACAAAAACAACAGATGTACATGATGATCATTGAAAAATTATTTCTTTCAAAGCCTTTCAGTAGCTGAAAGTCTTTTGTTACTCCATTATTATTTCGTTTATGTGCAGACAGCAAAGCATGTGGTTGTGCAGCTATGTTGCCCCCTTGGTCCCCAGTAAGAAGGCATCATGGCATTTTACAAAAATGAATAATCACAAGAGGAAATTAGAGTCAGGAGTGGTAGTACACGCCTGCAGTCCCAATCTTTGGAAAGGTGAGCCAGAATGATCGCTGTGAGCTGGAGACTAGCCTGGGTTACATAGTGAGTTCAAGGTCAGTGTAAATTACATAGTGAAACTGTCTCAAGCAAACAAACAAACAAAAAAGAAAAATTAAACAACAAAGATGAAACAAAGGAACAAAAATTGTAACACAGAAGAAACAACTGACCATAGAAATGCTAATACTTCTATTGTTCAGAAGACTTTACCTATGCAGTCAGAAGAACAAAGAGAAGGTGAGTTTCTTTCTTAACATACAGAAGAATGTACCTGTGACAGCAAGTAAAGCTGACAAAAATTTTACAGTAAATGGAACTTGAAGATACTGTATGATGTTCAAAGTGCAACGGATAAAATGTGAAAACCAATCATTATTTACAAAAGAGTACAACACTTTGTCAATGCACAGAAATGACATTCATTTTGTTCACACTATACTTTAATAAATTTCTATAAGGAAATAAAACTAACTCTCAATGTTTTTAATACTTTCTATTCCAATGTACTATTAGTTTTTCTGTTTTCATTTTTCTATGAACTTATAATAAAGAGTAAAACAATTTTAATGTTTTGGTGAATATTTTGAGGGCTCAAAAGAAAAGTAATTTTTTCTCGCTGATCTTCAGTTTCAGCTTGTATGGTCATTGTTATGGTAGCATATTACTCTGAAATGCAAAATCTCCAGTACTTAATAGAAAAGACAATGCAATTTCTGCATTCCTTTGACATTAGAAAATCCTCAGACATTTTGGCCAGAAACAAAATTTAGGGAGGCCAGTTTTCTATACATTATTCCATGGAGTTTTACAAAAACAAATTTTGTTGGGTTAGTTTTTTTCAAATTTTAAATGAGCTATTGCAAATGAAAAATTATTTTACTTAGCTAAATATTAGATGCAAATGTACTTTCCTTTTAATTTATAACACCTTGCAAAAGCAACAATAGGATGAAACCAAGCATGCTGTAAAAATTTGTTATAAATGGATCTCTGAATATGTTTACCTATTGTTATTCACTTAAAAAAGACCTACCCATAGTAAAGTTCCAAGTTCCCTAAAGATCAGTCAAGTCTGTTAGTGGACATACTATTAGTTATGTAATCAGTAATGAAACTAAAGAACTACCCATGAAAATACAAAATGTCAGTAAAAGATGATTTTTAAATTTTATCACACTGTATTTGGTATTCTCATATATTTGTTTCCGATGGCTAGTATTAGTATTACTTTTATACTGTTCCTAATACAAAAGTAAAAGTCAACTCAGAAAGGAATACATTCTAAAAATATATAAAATTATACTCCTTAAGATTATAAATATCCCACTACTAAAAATGAAATACACAAATGCTAAGTGCATAAATCATCTCTGTACTAACATAGTATAAAATGCCTTTAAAAAAGCCTCTCACTATATTAAAAAAGCTATGCATTTATCAATAAGAAAATGTACAATTACATATTACATTTTTCAACTGAAACTATTTTCTCATTAAGATACTAAAATTGCTTTTATATTCAAGTTAGAAAGCAAAGTTAAAAACAAATAGGTATTCTTAGACTAAATTTTACATAGAATTGCAAAAACAAACAAACAAAAAAACCCAAACCAAACACCTTCTTGCTCTTTTGCCTTTTCTCTGTTTGGCTGTGTCTGAATCCACAATATCTGCTCTGAGGCAGTCTAGTGTCCCTGAAAATGAAAGGTGTTCTCCAAAGTACATTCGGTAGCAGAGTGGCATTGTGTCTTGTGACTGGATCCCCGTATGACTCAGAAGAGGTTTAAAAACAACCTGAAAAACATTATAAACATTCACATTAGTTCATCATTTAATGTAACTTTCCTCTCACACTTGCCATCATAGGACAGGTTATTGCCATAGTGTGAAGCAAAAAATGATCTTGCATAATTGATCTTAGTTTTCCCTAAAACACAAACCTTTACCCCTCTTGAATGTCTGAAATACAAGCAAAATAAATTTATAAATTAATTTAAATCATACTACTTTTGCCTTTAAACAAAGATATGGATATCTACTGTGCTACTATTTTTAAAAAATGATATACTAGGTTCACAAAATGGTTTACAACCTCTCATGTTAATATAAAAACATTTCAAATGTCACATTATGAATATCTGATCTATAAGTACTGCCACTTGTTTGTAATGGTTATCTAACATTTATTTTCTGAGAGGAAACTTTATGTTTTAGGTGTCCTGCATGCTTGTGGAAATACAATACTCTGGTTAAAAGTCTAGTCATTTGAATTTCATGGTCACTGTGAGCTCACCCAAACAGAAACAACTACATCTCTATAACTGCTCATTTTCCGCTGCATGGTTCCTTTTCATCCTTCCACTACTAAACACAGCTGCTACCCCGTACTTTCCTCAGCCTCTTCAAAACTCTGTAAATTCTGCCTTAGAGATTTTTCTTGAAGCTGTCTAAATGTCAAGTGCCATTTATGCAGTGAAATCCAAATCCACATTTTCAACTGTCCTGTCAGTCCCAATGGAAAAGTTCAAAGTTCAAGACATCCTCCATTTTTCCTAATCTGTCATCTATTTCTCCTGACTGACTCCTCCATACACATTAGGAACTTGAGTTTCTGACTTTCTTCTTTTTTCTCATCCCAATTTATCATCCTGAATGACTTTACTGACCATATAGATAATTCCAGCAACATCTCATTTCCAAAGTCATATGACTTTCTTGTCTCCTGCAACTTTCACTTAAACCCAACTTTAGTGAGTTCTGACACTTTCTATTACATCTCTGTACACCTCATTTTCTTCTTCTTTTTTTTTTTATCGGTACCGGGGATCGAACTCAACCGCGCGCTTGCAAGGCAGGCACTTATGCCGCTGAGCTAAATCCCCAGCCCTTACATCTCATTTTCTTTTTACATTTGGTATGGTTCAGTCTTCTTCTATCACTGCACCAGAGCTAAGGATAATGAGAGAAAATTATGCAACTGCATTCACAAATGCTTTAGAATTAGCCCAAACTCTTAAATAGATCCTCAGCACTATCTGCCCATCCTCCCAATTCACTCCAACCTTTATAAATCTCTAAATCACCTTACCCAACTTCTAAATTTTTCAACTGATACCTAAAAATTATCCAATTTATAGGGTACCACACAATGTTGTCATATATATATACATATATATATATATATGTATACACACACACACACACACACACACACTGTGTAATGTTTAACTCAGGGTAAATATTATCTACCTCCTCAAACATTTATCACTTCATGTTGAAACTTTCAACTAACTTTTTCCTAGCTTTAAAAATTAACATTATCATTATTCATAGTCACCCTACTATGCAATAGAAAACATGATTGCTTTTCTTCCATCTGTAAGTTGATAAGCTTTCCTCAACCCTCTTTCCTTCCCTTTTCTCAGCCTCTGGTAATCAGCAGTCTGCTTTCAATTTCAATGAAAGGAACTTGGAATCCTATATATGAGAGAAATCCTCTGGTATTTGCCTCTTGGTACCTTGCTTAATTTACTTAACATAGTGATCTCTAGATCTATCAATGGTATCACTGGTGACAGGATTTAATTCTTTTTATGACTATTATTCTATTATGTATATCTACCATATTTCCTTCATCCATCCCTCTGTCAATAAGTATTTAGGTTGTTTCCATGTCTTGGAAACTGTGAATAGTTGTGCAATAAACATGTATGTTGCAGAAATCTCTTCAATATAGTGATTTCCTGTCTTGTGGGTATATACTCAGTGGTGAAACTGCTGGATTATACAACAGTTCTACCTTTTTTTGTAAGGTTGTGTCATGTATTCCAGATGGGTATACTAATTTACATTCCACAGTTTTTAATGTATTATTTAATATCCATGTTATTGATGAGTTTCAGAATCTTTCACATACAGTGAATTTATCTCTAAAATTGAATATTAAGAAATAAAATGAACCTGCTAAATAGGCCAAAACCAAAGTATTTCATAAAAATTAAAATGCTTCTCATTTTTAACACAAATTTTCTTTTTAATTTAGAAAGAAAAAAAAACAACCAAACAAAACAGAAGAAAGGGTAGCAACAATACAAAATTCCAAAGGAAAAAAAGAAAAGAACAAAAAAAAAAACCCCAGTAAGAAATCACTAGTTGATAAGTTACATACTGTCATCTTGGAAAGAGTTGTTCAAGTTACAAAATTAAAGCATACAAAGTAGACATTCAAACAGTGAGACTATTAACAGTTCTGCTCAACAATCTAACAAAAACAGTAGTATGGTCATCTATCTTCCACACTTAAACATACATGCAGTTATATCCTTTAGAGCACTTTCTTTTGCTCTCTCTTTTACAGTAGCAATTATGCACTTTGGGTTTTATTACTCCTACAGTTCTTATTACATTTTTTTTATTTTAAAGAGAATAAAACAAAAGAGGGCAGAACAAAGCAGATCAGAACAGAACAACATAAGCAACACAACACTTTACAATAAGACAACAGGACATTAACAGTAGCTATCAAAATATCTCTTTTCTCTGCTATAGTTGAGCATAGCTTCATATACAATACCAAACATAACACAATAGTGTAAAACCATTAAAGAGAATGAAAGAATTACAGGACATTCTGAACCGAATAACTATGATCAATGGCTACTATAATATCTCATTTTGAATAAAAGCATTCGTTTGTACTATCACATATATTAAAATCCCAATAAGACACAACATGATAGAACTGATGGTAATAGCAGAGAAGAAGCACGGTAGGACTTCTAAGGAAGATGATATTAAATCAGTAATGGCTGCCATAATGTTTTGTTTTCTTCGAAACCGCTGTTCATACCATCACCCATAATAAAGTCAAACAAAACAGAATAAAACCATTCCAACTGATGAGTGAAAACATTGAAAGGCTTCAAAGCCATGAAATGAGAAATCATGACTACCATTAAATCTTATATACTCTTATCAACTCTCACACTAGGGAGACTATATCGTATTTACACATGTAAGTTTGGCTTATTTCGCTGATGAGTATGGTCTCAAGTCGTGTCCATATATTTATACATATCTGAATGTGATCATTCTTTATAGCTGAGTAGTACTCCATTGCATAAAAATACCACAACTTTTTAATCCATTCCTCAGTTGATGGGCACTTAGGTTGTTTCCAAGATCTGGCTATTACAAATTGTGCTGCTATAAACATGAGTGCACATATATCACTGTGGTATGAATGTTTTCAGTTCTTCTGGGAATATGCCTAGAAGTGGAATAGCTGGGTCAAATGGGACTTCCAAACCCAGCTTTTTGAGGAATCTCCAGACTGACCTCCACAGTGGCTGCACCAGTCTACACTCCCACCAACAGTGCAGAAGAGTTCCTTTTTCCCCACAGCCTCTCCAACACTTGTTGGTAGTGTTTTCTATCTTGGCCAATCTTTCTGGGGTGAAATGGAATCTCAGTGTAGTTTTAATTTGCATTTCTCTCATGACTAATGATGATGAACATTTCTTCATGTATTTATTGGCAATTCATATTTCTTCATCTGAGAACTGTGTATTCATTTCAGATGCCCATTTTTGGATTGGGTCTTTGAATTTCGAGGGTCTGATTTTTTTTTTAATTCTTTATAAGTTCTAGACAGAAGTCCTTTGTCTGAGGGACAATCCACTAAGATTTTTTCCCAATTTGTGGGTTTTCTTTTCACTCTGCTGGAAATCTCTTTGGACATGCAGAAACTCTTTAATAAGATATGGTCCCAGTTATTGATTCTAGGAAGTATTTCCTGTGCAGTTTGATTCTTATTCATGAATTCTCTACCTACCTCTATATCTTTGAGGTTTTTACCTACTTTGTCTTCCAATACATTTAGTGTTTCTATTTTAATATTTAGATCTTTGATCCATTTAGATTTTAGTTTAGTACATCGTGATAGGCATGGGTCTAGTTTTAGTCTTCTGCATAAGGATAGCGAACTTTTCCAGCACCATTTGTTAAAGAGACTGTCATTCTTCCAGCGAACATGTTTGGCCCCTCTATCAAAGATAAGGTGGTTGAGTGAGTTTGTGGTTGTGGTTGTATCTCCCAATCTATTCCACTGATCTTCAGGTCTGTTTTTATTCCAGTACCATGTTGATTTTATTACTGTAGCTTTGTAGTATAATTTCAAATCAGGGATTGTGATGCCTCCTGCCTTGCCTTTGCTGCTTAGAATTGCCTTTGCTATTCTAGGTCTCTTCTGGTTCCAGATGAATTTTAGGAGTGATTTCTCTAGATCTATGAGGTATGTTAGTGGTA